>BROG01001023.1:0-166096 GCA_030159075.1 Atrina japonica | reverse complement strand
CAACTGATCTAACAAAAGTTCAATCAAGTATATTTCATATAACTTTACAAGTTTTTGTATACTCTGCCTACTGTCATTTTGTGTATATCAACCGCAGAAATTACCGTTGCAAAACATCTTATTATTGACTCTTAACTAAGCTTTTCTTTCTCTCTCCATGACATTATGACTAATGTGACATCGTCACAGACATCACTTAATATAAAGTTAATTATACTATCGGATATAGTTTGTCCAATATATGATTATGATGGATCGTATGTCTCTAATTGTATTGTCCAGTCGTCTGAAAACTCAAAAACGGACTTCAGAGCTTGTAAAATAATAATGGAAATCATTTCACCGAGAGTATTCTACCTGTGGATTATCCTGGCATATCGTCCACGTATTTTAGTCCATACGTTTTTCATTCGACTAGAAACTTCGAAAACACTTCTTGCTTCCACAGTATTTCTAGGCAGAAAGCTGGTGGTCTTCCTAGTGTCATGCAAAATATATGTACAAATCGTATCCGGGTTATCTCCTGATTAACCTAAAACCATTCCTTGCGGGAAAAACCATTGAATGAGGCTAGTCTTTTGTAAAAACTCGGGGGCGAAAAATGGGATGATCTGGCGAATATTCTAATTGAAACTAAACCGGCGGTTTACGCTTAGCAAAGTTATGTTTTCAATTATAAGGTGCTTTTAAAAATGATTAATAAATTATAATCGTCCCATTAATTACACTTCTATGTGGTTTTCAGTTATTTAGTAATTTTACTTTGAAGGTAAAAGAAAAAAAAAGATTTTTCATTGTTGCATTTATGATCAACCAATCAGGGGAAAGTCTTAGCTTTTCTTATATTCAAAATGGATACAGACGACGTAAATACAAAATAGAGGCACAATGGGACTTAACGGTCGCCTGAGAACAATTTTCCCGTCATGTTTGGTTAAAATTTGTCCACTGGTTCTTGAGAAGTCCAAAATGTCTAACATTTGACACCCCCTAAAAAATGCAAACAAAAATCCAAACAATCATATTTTCTGTTTACTTAGGTATCTGTGAACTTGACCTTTGATCATTTTGTCAAAATGATCCTTAGATAATTCCTGGCAACTTTCTGATATATCTTTGTATACAAAAAAAATCAATCTGTTTTCAGTTATTAAGCCATTTGTATACAACTGTACCCCATGTTTGAACAATTTTCATAGGGAGGATTTTTCAATCTCATGGGGGAGACTCTAAAGTTTAGTAAGAATTGATGGGAAAATTAAAATTTGCATTTTTGTCGAAAAAAAATTATCAAAATTTTACACAGAAAACAGGGAGTCCCCCTATTTATGGGGGATTCTTGGCAAGAATGATTCAAACACCCACTAGGGAACCGTTTATTGACAAAATCCATTTTCAAAACAATAGAAATCCAATTAAACGGAGATAACTCCATTAAGCAAATACCTTATAATTTAGACCTTGTTAACTTTTTTGTAGACCTTTGCTTGCTAAACATTTTTGTTTCTTTTACTTTTATTCTAGCTATTATACTTTTCAAGATAAATGTCAACAAACATCCAAACAAATAAAAAAATCCACTCAAAAGGGGAAATAACTCCCATAAGGGGTTACCTGACTATTTTGGCCCTGTTGTTTTTTGTTTTTTTTTGGTAAATTTTTGCATGCTGAACAATTTTTTCTTCTTTCACTTTTACTATAGCTATTATACTATTCAAGATAATGTCAATAAACATCCAAAAACATGAAAAATCAACTTAATAGGGGTAATAACTCCCATAAAGGGTTACCTGACAATTTCGGGTCGACTGACTTTTTGTAGATCTTTGCGTTCGGATCATTTTTGTTTCTGTCACTTTTACTCTATCATATTCTTCAGGATAATGTCAAAAAACATAAAAAACATGAAAAATCAACTTAAAAATGGAAATAACTCCCATCAGGAGTAACCTGACAATTTTTGTCTTCTTGACTTTTTTTGTAGATCTTTGCTGCTGAACAGTTTTGTGTTTTTCACTTTTACTCTAGCTTTTATACTTTTCGACATAATGTCAATAAACATAAAAAAAACATGAAAAATCAACTTAAAACGAAAAATAACTAATATAAGGGGTTACTTGAGAATTTCGGCCATGTTGACTTTTTTGTAGAATTTTGTGTGCTGAACAATTTTGCTTCTTTCACTTTTTTCACTTTTATTCTAGCTAAGATATTTTTTTCAAGATAATGTAAAAAAAATATCTATAAACATTAAAAATAAACAATATGATGCTAAAAAGTCTGTCTTTTATTTTTTATGGGTAATAGTTATGTATAGAGAAGAGAAGTCGTATGTATTGATACTGTGGAATAGAGAAAAATTGTGCCCTTAAATTTCCTAAAAGTTGTTTAGAATTTTTAAGTCCACATCAAATTTACACCACTTCAGCAATACGAAACTGTACAGTATTACTGAAATAACTCCTTTACGGCTGTCAATATCTTGGTAAAGAGTAAAGATAAGGTTTGGTAGAACATTTGCTAGATCCTGGTATGTACCTCTGCTTATATAGGATTTTACGAAGTTGTAATGAAAGCATGAAAACATGCACAGAGAACACAGATGAGTTGATAAGATTCAGATGGAATGTAAATAAAAGCCAATTTTGTAAGGAGCTCTATGATGATACTGAATCTGCTGAAGCAGTCTCAAATTTATTAGATTTACTTGATTTAGATGTAAATGAGAGTGTCAATTGTTTAATAAGTCTTTTGCAAAACATTTGTAAAAAAGCTGGTTTGTTATGTATTAACAAAGGTGGTAAAAAGATGTGTAATCAGCCTGATTGGTTTGATAAAGAATGTCAAGATTTAAAGATTATAAAAGGTAAACTTCTAAATGATTTTTAGGGCTACTTCTGATAAAAAGATATTATCTGAGTACATAGAAACAAAACACACATTTTCAAAAATTATGTGATGTAAAACAAAAAGATAAAAAACAACACAAGAAAGAAGAAATTATTAATGCAGCTTCTAGTAATGATGCATGTAAATTTTGGAAACTTGTAAAGTTTATCTGTAAATTTTCAAGGTAAATCTGAAACTGATATTTCTTGTGTTGAGTGGAAACAATATTTTTAATGATCTGTTAAATTCAAATACTACAGATAAAGATATTGATTTTTCAGACTTTGTAAATCTTTTTATGAACAATCATGACAATAATTGTCAATTATGTAACGAAGAGTTATCTTTCTTAGACAATGACATTACTGAAGATGAAATTATATGTGAATTAAAAAAGCTGAAAAACAATAAGTCACCTGGTGATGATGGTATACCTGGTGAATTGTACAAGTGTTTGTCTACTAGAATGTTACCTGTACTTTTAAAATTGTTTAATAAAATTCTACAAACTGGCGACTTCCCAGAAAGCTGGGTAACTGCTATTATAATTCCTATATATAAAAAAGGTGATAAAAAATGATTGTGGAAATTACAGGGTATTTCTTTACTATGTGTCCTAAGTAAAATATTTATGGGTGTAATATCAAAACGTCTTACACTATGGTCAGATTTAAATGAAAATAATTGTTGAAGAACAAGCAGGCTTTCGAAGTGGCTATTCCACTATTGATAATATATTTATTCTTACAAGTATTATCATGAAATATTTATCAAAAAAGAGAGGTGTATTGTACTGTGCTTTTATAGACTTTTCCAAAGCATTTGATTGTATTAATAGATCAAAAATGTTTTATTTATTGATAAATAAGAATTTACATGGAAATATGATAAAACTTTTACAAAATATATATAGAACTGTAAAAGCAAGGGTTAAAAGTACAAATGGTTTAAGCAATACCTTCAATTGTAATACGGGTGTGAGGCAAGGTTGTGTTTTGAGCCTTGGATGTTTGCGATGTACATTAACGAACTCGCTAGTGAGATGGAGTCAAATGGTGGTAATGGGATATTTATTCATAAAGACTTCCATGATTTAATGTTGTTACTCTTTGCGGACGATCTTGTGCTTATAGCCGATACGTGTATTGATCTTCAGAGACGTTTGAACTGTCTAGCATCATATTGTGATAAATGGAACATGACTGTAAACATGGACAAGTCTGATATAGTTGTATTTAAAAATGGAGGTGTTTTGTCGAAAAATGAAAAGTGGTAATTACAAAGATGAACTTCTCGAAGTAGTAAGCTATTACAAATATCTCGGAATCGTGTTCTCGAATCGTCTTAAATGGACCATTTGTTGTAGAACTGTAACTAACCAATGTGAGAAGGCTTTAAATATTATAAAACATTGCTTATGTAAGATTAATTGTAAAGATATGAACATTGGATTTAAACTGTTTGATTCTATGGCTGCCCCAAATATTATACTATGGTGCAGAAATTTGGGGCTTGGACAAAGTGAATGTCATTGAAGCAGTACAGAATAGATTCTGTAAATGGTTATTAGGAATTGGTATGAAAACGAACAATAATATTGCTCGAGGTGAATGTGGTCGCTACGAACTTTACACAAATTATCTGTGCAGACCTATAAAGTACTTTTTACGTTTACAACGACTCGAATCCAACCGATTGCCTCAATTGTGTTATAAAATGATGTATGAAGCAAACTGTCATGGGCGCAAAAACTGGTGTACAAAAATACAAACTGTATTATTTATGTATGGTTTTGGGGAAGTATGGGAAAATCAAAGTGTAGATTTTTGAGATTTTTAAACAGAGGCTTAAAGATATATGTTTTCAGAATTGGTCAGAATATTTATCAAATTCCTCTAAATGCGAGTTTTACACAAAAGTTAAAGATGGAATATCTGTAAATGAAAATATTCAAAAGTTGTCTTATAATCTACGTTGGTATATATATTCTATTCTATGCTCTAATCATAAACTTGCCATAGAAAAAGGTAGACATGAAAACAAACCACGTGAAAATAGGCTTTGCCAATTATGTAATTATCAAGTGGTAGAAGATGAATATCATTTTGTTTTTAATATGTCCAATGCTAGCTGATATTCGAAAATGTTTTTTACCTTCTTGGTGTCAAAACCATGTCTGTAGAGAGAAACTTGTAACTTTGTTCAAGTCAAAAGATGTGAATATTTTAAGAAACCTTGCAATTTATATAAAAAAGGCATTGTTAGTTCGAGAAGAAATGCTGTCAATTTGAAAAATACTTGCCAATTTGATATTTTGTATTATGCGTTTTATTTTTTGCAAAAATAAATATTGTTATGTGTTTAATGTCTGTATGAGCTTATAAAGCTATTGTATAATATGTTGTGTTAAATATTGTTCAAATGATGTAGTGGCATAAATTATAAATTACTTATTGTAATTGGTACCGTGGGCTGGAGGCCTTTATAGTACAATAAACATATCTTATCTTATCTTATCTATCTATCTTACGAAGTTAAGGTATACAATATAAATATGGTAGCTCAAAATTGGTATCGGTTGTAGGTACATTAAAAGAGCCTATTACGGACACGGGATTTTGAATTATCTCGTCTTTTGAAAGTGAGTTACGTGTGTATGTAGGATTACCAGCATTCGTGTTAAACCCTAGCTCTTCTAGTAAACAACGAATCATTAAACGTTCGAAATTTTATCAACATAAATAGGTCTTTTGCTAATAAAAACATAGAACAAACTTGGGACAAGGGGTTAGAATATCGAGCTTCGAACTATGAACCAGGTTCTATCCACCACCAATGTAAATCCACCATATAACTGAAAAATTGTTTTATGACGTAAAACACTTATCAAAATCAAAATCAAATCAATGCCTAACCTTTTCATAATTGTTTTCATTGTTAGTATGTTATTCACGTGTAAAACAATCGGCTTACCTATCAGTTACACGTGCGTTGTAGTTACACTCGTTCGACGAACATGCATTGTTTATTTTTATACTGTAACCATACAAAATAGTGTAACTGTAATTGAGCTCTATATCGGATTACACGTAAGTCATTTCTTAACATTTGAATTCAAATGAAATTAATCATTGTATCAAATTGATATAAAAACAAACAAACAAAAAAACAAATGTCTGTAGCATACCGAATTATGAATTTACTGAATAGCACTGATGGCTTAGATGATATTGTATAGTCAATTTATAGGCAACGTGAAGTGATAAATAATGATTACAAGACGTTAACCTACCACACAATTCATGGAAAAGAATAGAACCGAAAACGTAGTTATCCCAACAATCAATACAAATATGTATAATTCTGTCTTTTTTTTAGAATAATAATGACATTACTCAATTTTTAGTTTGTTCAAAAACATTTTAACCTCTAAAATAAGCACACAGGAATATGCACGTAACAGTACCCAAAATAGGCCAGTCCTGTTTTGGTCAAAATCCGTTAACTGGTGTCATAACGGTTACATTGCTTTGTGTCAGAGTAGTTTCAGAATACCTTTTTGCACTTTTTCTGTCTATTTTCTTAGATATACCAGTATGTATCTAAGTTGGGTCAATTTCAGCTCTGTGCAGACGAATCTGGAAAAACGGAACTTTGTTTCATGAAATTGATGAGATAATTGATCTATATAGTATAAATAGTTACTAACTTCCAGAGCTCGTTCCTCACTTATTTCATTTAAAATTTGACTGTGGACTCACGGCGGGTGTGGCACATAATGTCACCTCTTGAATTTCAGATGTCCGTGTTTGTCCATATCTTCGTAACTATATCCTGCAAATCCTAAAGATTTATACTATCTGAGATTTGTTTCTGTCAAAAATACTTCATTAATTGAGCTCGAATTTACTTTGGTATCTGAGTTATTTTATATATTTAATACACAAGTCTTTTATTTATTTATTTATTGGGGGGGCTAATTTGGGCATGGATACACAGTCATATTTTCAATGTTTTTCAGCATTCTATTTTTAACATTGCGTTTGTTTATTGATTTTGTACCAGCGATTGCAGAATCAGAAGTTCAGAAAAGTTCAGACATCTTTAACACTTAATAATGTACAGCAAACAAGAAATCTTTAAAACTGATCACTAGGTACTTCCAAGATATATAATAATATATTAATTATTCACTTTCTGTGGGATGTATGTGTGTTGAGGAATGTTTTGAATTCTTAATCTACTTTCGATTTAAAAAATAAAGCAATGCAATATTTATTTTCGAAAAATGTTAAAGAGATTTAACTGTCAACTGAATTCGGTTGAGGACAAAGTCGTGTAATATTTCAGTAATTCAAGATACAATGCATTTCTACTGTGAAGTCGACCGAATTAAACATGCCATACAAGCACGTGAACTCTATTTATAAATACGTATACAAATTTTGTTTTCTTTTATTTAAATGGCAATTCTTTGTTGTTATATTCCTCTTTAGGTAGATGAAATGAGAACTCATATACATGTAATGCCCTTAACTCATGCATAAACAGTAACGGTATGTCCAGAAGTTGTCTTGGTGGAGCATACCTAGGGATACAGGCTCAGCCTCAGTACCTTGACCAACTCATCCCGTCACAAGGATCTTGTCTAAAGGAGGACTACTGGTTACATTTGTCTTTATATCACTAGTACCAATATCATTTTTGTGTAGTTCATAAATAACACTATTTGACAATTAATTTACCGATAGATTGAACAGAAGAAGTAATCAAAATCTATCAACGAGCGTGTCTGGTTCATTCCGACACTACAGACAGACAAAATAGAGAACTAGTGGATGTGTTATTGAGATTTATCGCACAATACATACTTTACACATGTTTCAGCATGAACTCTGTATGTGTATTCAAATTAAATTGATTTGTGAGTCTAAAAGATATTTAATGAGGAACAAAGTCTGAAGCATACCAAATCCTGAATCCCTGGAGAAGAACTGGAACGGAAATTTAACATTAGAAAATATCATTCTTCCACAACTATCTATTTCTTTACAAATATTTTTCTTTTAATGAAAAGCAAATACATTTATCTTCTAAAATTTATATATTAAATTCGACCTGAACTAATGAAGTCTTTTTGACAGAAACAAATCTCAGATAGTATAAATCTTTAGTATTCTCAGGATATAGTTACAAATCTGGTAAAAAAATGAACAAACACGGACCTCCGAAAACGAAGAAATTAGATCAGTTACCATGGAGGAGTTACACCCGCAGCGCGTCCACAGTCAAATCCAAATGATTTTATATATTCCAAAAACGTGGTCTTGTTATGGTTGTAGTACAATTAGAATCGTCCCCTGTAGTATAAAAGGTTGGCTGTCAGCAAAACTGGTCGTCGTCTTTTTTGTTGTAGAAGTCAAGCTGTTAAGATCATAGGTTAGACAGCGATTAGACGTGGTTGAACAAGATTGTCTTTTAATATAAAATATATAGCAACTGATCTAACAAAAGTTCAGTTAGGTATATTTCATATAACTTTACAAGTTAATTAATAAGATGCGATGTCCCATATAATAACTTTTATATATATTCTTCTCTTTGTAAAGTTCTCTAGAGTTATCTGAACTTATCCCACGTATTAAATAATTTTTTAGCAAATACTTCAGTCTAAATTGAGAAAATAGGAATAAACTCTCGGACATTAGTTTAATAAATTGAGAATATATACATACGATGTGTTTATCCTTATTTATCATTGTATCGTGAGATGCGCAACTGCATTTATATATATATATATATATATATATATATATATATATATATAATATATATATATATATAAATATATATATATATATAATATATATATATATATATATACACACACTAAAGTCTACAACAGCACTTTGATGATGTTACCGGAAATGGTCTAGTCACAATATCTTCACTTGTAGAATATGGTAAGTAATAAAGAATGTACAAATGTTAAATCTGATACATAGGTAATCAGTATTACACTCACAAGGGAATGTCTAATCTGCTCCAATATGTATAATCCACTGAATCAAAAATTGATCCCACACACAGTTGGGAATGTACAGAGTCAATGTTCGTCATGAATCAAGTTGCTGCAAACACAAGTCCCAACGTGGGTGCAATATGCAGCAAGGTGTACTTGTATATTAAAGATGATCAACAACCTGATTTAGGTTCAATTGTTGATTTTATTCCCAATTATATCTTCATTTTTATATTCTGTAAAATAACAATGACAATAATAAATACAAGTGGTTATACAAAAATTCATCAAATAGAGTAAATTGAAAAATATTCTTTTCAAAATATACAATAAATAGAGATTTCATTTTTTTCACAAAATTTTATAATATATGAATATATCATATAAATACATATATTAACTTTAGCACCAAATAAATACAATTCATAATACAATTCACATACCCAAATATGGTTCGGTGTAAAAATATCTTCTGAGTTATATTCAATTTTGTATTGTTACATTTTCCTGTAAAGTAATATAAATCATATTGTAAACTGGTATCAAATATAAACTTCTATTAATTCATGAGTTTACAATATTTTACAAAATATAGTTATTTAAATAAATCTTTTAATTTCATATTCATCCTTTCAATATCCGGAGATGGTTCAAATTAGACTAGGTATTATTTTGATTCGTTATAAATAATATAAATTTTTACAATATGATATATATAATTCAAATTAATAAATTCAAAATACAAAAATACAAGATAATTACTGTCAAGATATTTGTAGTACATTAATTTACAAAGTTTTCTACAAGAGAATCAATATGTCTGTCTTCTGTGACTGTAAAAATTTGAGTCTTTTAGACAATGGAAAACTTACATCCAATAGAATGGAAGGGTATTCAAACCCAAAATAAGTAACGAATAGAAATAGTTTTTAGCAAGAAATTCAAAGGTAAGAACTGGACAATGGTCAGATCATAAAGAAAGATAACTCTAATAAAAATCAATTACATAAGATCACACGAGTTATTCCTCTTGTACATTTATAAATCTCCAAAATAATACAATTATATGCATAATTCGCATTAAATAATTCAATTTAGATGTTTTACAAAAATATATCCCTTCCACAAAAATTTCAAATCTCTAATCAAACCAAAGCAGCCAATAGAAAGAGTTTATAGAAAGAACAACAGATAGGAAGTGGACAGTGGCCAATAAGAAATTGAAAGATAACTCTGATCTAAAAATGTACAGAAAGAGTTATTCCCCTTAATCACTTTTCAAATAAATAAATATAATGTGACAGAATCAAACCAAGAGAAGGTCTGTGTGGCCTAGTGGTTAGAGCATTGCGCTTTAAATCACAAGGCCTCTCACCTCTGGTTCGAATCCTGCTAGGGTTATTTCGAATTAAGTTGGAACGTTTGCCAGTTTTCTTGCGGAAGGTCGGTGGTCTTTACCCGGGTAAACTGGGTTTCTCCTCTAGAAATAAAATAAAATGGACTGAAAGATTGAGTATGGCGTAAAACAAAAAACAAATCAAACCAAGGGTTATGTCCCTTGAGTCTCCAATATAACAAACAAAAACACTCTATTTCTGAATATTTACATGAAAGAAATGAATAAGATATTTTATGAAAAATGTCACTCTTCCACAGTGACATGTCTTTGTGCTATAAATTGAAACTCGCTTTTATGTATAGTAGCGTACTTTGAAGTATATTAATTAAAACTCAGTTTATGTGTTTGTAGAATTAGCTGCATATTTCGTCTCAATCTTTGAAGTGCTGCTTTTGTATTTTATGATACTTGCTCAACAAAATTATCGCCCAATTTTGTTAATTATGAGAAGGAAATGTTTTTATAATGTAAACAATTATTATTCCTTACTACATGTGTTGTCAATATGTATATCAACTAGTTTAGATGAGTGTTTTCTTCATGTTTTAATTGCGATTCATAATTATCAATACTTAACGCTTTTAGTGAGATCAAAGTACCTACAACTCTCATACTCTGTGTGACGCCAAACAGGCTCCATTTGGTTACAGGTTGCATAGTTATCTAGGTAACACAACACTAGGGAGTCTAGATATAGCAGAATATAATGTTATATCACACCCACCATGGTTATTATCTAGGCCCAACGTCTCTATAGCCTTGTGACATGAAATTAAGAAAAGTAAAATTCCAGCTATTACGAAGGCCATAGCCCTGGAATATTTGGACACCAAATATCGGGGTTATCACAGGATCTATACGGATGGCTCCAAGGACCCAAACACGGGCAAAACGGGGGCAGCGTACTATGATCCTCTGGCACACTATGGAGACGGGTGTTGATGCACTTACCACTTTCAGTTTACACGTCGACCAATGAGGCACTCGATTACATCCGTAGTAAGGATTATTCTGATTGACTCGCTGAGCGCCTTGCAGTAGCTGGCCACCAAAAATAGTAGTAGGCCAGATATACTAAACGAAATCCTAATAAGCATACACCAGTTCCATCATAAGAATATTAGGGTACACCTAGAATGGATCCCAGCCCACGTAGGTATTAGAGGTAATGAGGCTGTGGACTCATTAGCAAATGAAGCAGTTTACCACAACAAAATAGATTGTCAGACACAGCTAGGTATATCAGAAGCACACACAATAATTCACCAAATCATTCATCAAAAACGAACAGAAAAATACAACAACAATAACTTGTTCATTGAAAACCTAAAGCCTAATCCCATTGTAACACCAATACGATACTCAAATAATGTCTACTGGGATAAGGTTTTCACTAAGTTAAGACTAGACACTACCTTACTGAATGGTGAATTAGGTGATTACATTTACCAACAGGGACATAAATGTTCCTGTGGCCACAGTAAGGAAACAGTGGGACATTACCTTATGGAATGCCCCACTCACAATCTCCACCGAGGGGAATACACTCACACACACACACACACACACACACACACACACACACACACAAACACACACACACACACACACATGTGTGTAGTCTTCTGTATTAACGAGGGCACTTTGCACTCGATGACCCCCAAATAGCTAAAAATAGCCAAAAATAGCTAAACGGAATATCCCCCATGACGCCCCCGCTAGACCAATAATATTCGCGAGTCATATAGTTTCGCGGTCGTCCGGGGGCGTCTATGTCATTTCGGGCAAATTTGATCATACCTTAAGAAAAACGTTAATGACATAAAAAGAAGAAAGATGTCTGACAAAATATGCAGCGTTAAGGACTTTGATGTGTCTAAGTTGGTGATTGGATCACCTAAGAAAACGCCGTACGGGAGTATTCTCAACATCATGTACAAATATCCCTCAAAAGGAATAGGACCTCTTCGGTTGAAATCACCCGTTTTACAGTCCTACGGGATTAATAATACATATAAAGGTAAATACACACTGATGTTGAAAGTATCTTCGGACGATGATAAGGACTTCATCGAGGTTTTGGATAAAATAACGGCCTCCGTCTCTGAGCAGACTAAAGCTTTAAAAGCTAAAATCAGCTCTAAGAAAGGGTTTGAGCTCGGTGAGTTTTACATTCTGAAGAGAGACGATGACGATGACGATGTTATGATGTATCCTAAATTGCGAACGAATCTTGGGAAAATCGACAGTAAATTCAGGATGGATAAAAAGGTGTTAGAAGCAAAAGATTACATGAAACAAAAATGTACTCTGAGTACTATATTTAAATTTGATTTCGTCTTCGTGGGGAAACAAAATCAGTCCATCAGCATTACCACCGATCCCATCATCATCAGAGAACATATATCACAGGATGAAGAAGAGGGGGAGGATGAAGTTCCTTCCGACATAGAGTTATCTGAAAATGAAGATTGATTTTCTAATAAATAAATGTATGTCTTTATAAAAAATGTCTCTCGACGAAATGTTTAGCAGCGTTGGGTTGGGTGTCGAAAATATAACATCGTGTCAGATGCCCAGCTCTAGCAGACGACCGGATCCCTGTCCTCACCCTCCTCTCACGAATTCCATCTTCTGTTATTTCCATCACAGAAAGATGAAGAACCGCGACTTTAAGCCCTTGAAATTATGCGAAGGTTGTAAATGTTGGATATCCGATTCTTGCCCTCATACGTTATGTCCGGCGTGTGATAACCGGAAACAACGCGCGCATTACTATTACCAAAAATATAAAAAAAAAGTAATTTATATTACATAAGGTAATATGAATTATAAAATAAAAAAAAATATGAAAATCCTCTAAGAAAACTCGGGGTTATAGAAAAACGAGATGGTAGCGAGTTTACAGAGTCTTTGTGTTCGCGCTATAGATGAGAAACAAATGTCCTATGCCCCATCGAGCCTCAGGATATTATACTATAGATCGCTTATAGATATTATCGAACAGGAGAGGTATTCTTATCCATTCGTTCAAGAGCTTTTCCCGTATAGGGAGGAGGAAGAAAAGTCTAATCATCATGCGTATTGGTCGTTATTTCGTGCTTACGGAGGAGAAGACAAATGGTCAAAACATGCCGATTGGCGAAAGAAATTTTATTGGTTTTGCTTTTATCGAGCAAATAATTTATGGGATATTAAACGGGATTGGTATGGTGATTATCAATGGCAATGTTATAACCGGGATACAGGGTTAGGAGAGCCGTGGGATAACATTGATGTGACGGATACTATTGACTGGACGTGGACTAACAGGGTGGAGTGCGTTAATACACGCGATTGGCGTAATAAACGCGATTGGTATCGTTATAATCTCGAGTTAAATAAGGACGTGGTATGGAATCCTGAGGTCGATTGGCGTCAAAGATCATTATTCGTTAATCCGCAAAAAGACCCTTCTTGTTTCAATGAAAATTTAAAGGAGTGGACTACATATAATAAATCTCACTATCCCGAGTCTTGGGATCCTAAAGTTAATTGGTATAATAAGCATTGGTGGAATGACTTTAACGATGTCTCCACAGAGCATGAACCTTGGGATCCTACTATTAACTGGTATTTTAAATCCGGCTGGGTGCGTTATAACATAGAGACTGCCGATGCCGATCAGTGGGACCCCGATGTAAATTGGTATAATAAACTTGATTGGTATCGTACCCACACTTTTGAGGACCCGTGGGATCCTAGTATGCATTGGGAAAATAAAGAAGCATGGTTTAAGTACAACGAAACGACCAAACGAGACGAGCCGTGGGATCCTAACGTTTCTTGGACTAACAAAAAGCACTGGTTTCTTTATAACGATAGCAATAACGACGAAGTCTGGGATCCCGACGTGAATTGGATTAACAAACTGGAATGGTATTGTTTTAACCAGCTCACCGAAAACGACGAACCGTGGGATCCCGCCGTTGATTGGATTAACAAAATGCACTGGTTTCGTCTAAATCAAGACAACTCGCCAGAGCCGTGGGATCCAGACGTTAATTGGGTGAACAAACTGCTCGGGGAAGATGAATTGTCCGATGACGTATCCGATGAGGAGTGGTGGTGATGTATTAATTTATATTTTACACAAAATATAAATTATTCTATAAACTTATAATACGTAGGCTGTTCCGTCCTCAAGATCAGCTTGGAGTGCTTGCGTTGCGACAGTTCGTGTTTGAGACGTTTTCTATCCTCTTCGGGGACGACGTCGTTCTCGTCCAGACATTCGTTGTAACTGAACTTGTCTTTGGTGAAGAATAGTGCAACCCACTTGATCTGCGATCTAAAGTCTTTAGACGCGCTGTTGTAGCGTTGCGTCAAGATCCAGACGGACTGGTTGGCGTGTCTCCCCGAAAACGCCAGCATGGACAGGGCGTCCGCCTTCTTCTTGATCTGCTTCGTGGCCGAACAGTCGTCGATGATGTACAGCGTGGGCGTACCCTTGTATCTATCGTAAAAGTGTCGCAGCGTGTCCTGCAATAACTCGTCTCCATTTTTAGACACCGGATTGACGATGACGACTCGTTTGTCTTTCGGATGTTTGACGGACGTCGTCGCCTATCCACTTTCTCGATTTGTACGCCTTGTTGAAGTCTATCGAGGGACACAGGATCACTATGTGGTCGAAGACGTCATTGTATTCGCGTTCCAGCAGATCGAGGACGAATTCCGTCTTCCCGCAACCGGTGGCGCCCACGACCATCGCGGCGTGTGGTTGTTGCATGAACATTTTTTCTTATAGGATTTTAATTTTTCTTAAGAGATGACGCTCGCGAAACGACCGTCCGACATGTTTATCTGTCCGTCCTTGACGACGAAGATGTAAACGTCCACGGGATCGGTATCGGTTTCGGGTGTTTTCTCGATTCGGACGGAAACGCCTTCGCTGATGTTTTGAAGCTTGCGACCCGTGCCGTGGAGATGGTTTTCGGGTGTCGTCCGCAAGTCCAACCAGAGTGCTTAATGATCTTTGAGATATTTCCCCAGAGTCACGTTGCTCAGGTCGAGTTCCTTGACGATCGTTTCAGTGACGGTTTCGCGATTCAGGGAGAAAAACTTTTTAATCTCGTCAAAGTGGTGATGCGGTCTCATGCCGGCCGAGAACAGTTGGTTCGGTTGTCCCTCGATGGTCGTTTCCACTTTGGTGATTCTCGGATTATAAAATTTTTCCTGATCGTTGATGGAAATTGTCTTTGAAGAGAAACAGAATGCCCGAGAGAAGACTTCGCGGGGGTGTTGATCTGATAATTGAGGATGCCGTCGGATTTACTCATCGTCGTTTTGCGATATCGCAATATTTGGTTGAAGTAATAGGTGTGTTTTCCCGCGTACCTCTGTCTGATGCTGCGAGCGAGATGCTCGTCGGTGATTTTCTCGAACTCCAACGCGATGTTGGTCGCCTTATAACTTATCGCTTTATCGGTATCGCCGGGATCCGTCAGGACGACGTGTATGGCGTCGTTAAACGTCAGCATGTATTCCAAACGATCTTGTAAACCCGCTTGATAAAATGGTTCGCTCGTCTCCAAGATTTCGAAGTCCAAGGGAATGTAAAAGCGATTCCCGAACGTCGCAACAATTTCGTAGTCTTCGTTGGTGTCGCGGGGTATTTTATAGCTGGTTGGTTTTGCTCTTATTATATTGAGATCGTTAGTCTGTATCCCCTGATAGGCCATGTTACCTCGTTCCACTTTCCAAAGATCGTTATAGACGATAATTTATCTGCATCGTCTATGGTCTGAACGGTGTTTCCCGAGATCTTCACCTCGATTTTCTTGACGATGTTGCGTCCTAGATTATTATAAACACCCGTTTTGGTGAGATCACCACCCTCCACGGCGACTTCCATGTCGAAGCATAGTCTCGTGCTTCTGGGGACGATGACGTCGTTCTCGCTCAGATTGGGAAAACGAACCGTCAACGTTTGGTTTTCTTCGATGCTCGAAGGATTGTGGGACACGGTCACCGTTTGGCGTATACCCTTCACGCCGAAGGCAGTGCGCAATTTCCTATCGGGATTGAGAATGTGTCCGTAATTCATCATCTTTTTTTTTATTACGTAATAAAAAATTTAAAGTGTTTTAAAATGGATGTGCTTCCAGATACAACAAACGATAATCAAGGACAGGGTGCTACATGGTCCGGCGACAATGACTATCAAATGCAAGATAATCCTCAGAATAGGGTCTCTCAAGATACTACTACAGTGACGTCTTTCATCGAACGTACTGTAAAAGACCAGTGGGATAATACTGGTTTTCCAAACGTTCCCGACGAGCTTCCTCCGGGGTCTATACGAGGGGTAGAAGAGCAACAACAAGAGCTAAAAACCCTTGAATTCGTGGCCGAGTGGAAAAAAAAAACCGGGGTGGGGGAATTAAATAAAAACGTAACATTTAGATCCATCGGAGATAAATTATATGCAAGTTGGGGTGATAAAGAGCTTTTATTAAACTTTGAACATGATCCTACGAAATTTCTATCAGCAAGTACATTAAAAATCGAGAGGAGGTATACTATTTGTTAGAGCCCTGGGTTTAGAACATCAACTTCCCGTTATAAAAAAGACAAGGACTGTAGACCGCGATGTTAAGAGCGTTCTAGAACAGATGGAAATGACCACTTTTAATAGCGACGAAACGCAAGTAAAACAATTAGACGACAGCATAACAACACTATCCGGTAGTATACACGACCTCGCCGATGAAGTGTCGAAAGAAGACGGTGAGGAATTACTACCCATGAGAGAACTGTTGGGGTTGAATAAGACTTTACAAACCATTCGCGGTGAAATACGTAACAGTGCAAGTAAAATAGCGACGCATCTACGATTGATAACGGAATGGACCGAAGATCTCATAAACAATCCGGAGGAAAAAGAAGAGCTCGAGAAGAAGATAAAGGAGTCGCGCGAGGTAATCGAGCTGTATAGAAAACATATTAAAGATCTAAAAGGGCGATTAAAGACTCAACTGGATACCATAAGAGAGTCGATCAAGGGACTACTCGACAGCAATCTTTCGTTGAGAGACAGAATTACCAATCTGTTCAGAGAACAGGGTATCACCATCTTCAGCGTCCTGACGGCGATCGGTATGACGGTGGGTTTCTTGGTCGAATTGCTCCTACCGGGGACGACGACGGTCGCACCGTCTCCACCTCCTCCTCCGAACAAGGAGGGTGGCGCGGGAGAATGGATCAAGAAACAGCTGGACGCGGTCGGGAAACTGCTCGCGAGACTGGCCGCCAAGTTCGGCGAGGCGTTGCCGGGTATCTTTGGGTGCCATCGTGTCCTGGATCCTGTCGACGCTCGGCAAGACGGCAATGTGGCTGGGAGAACATCTGTGGGTGTTGGGCATGCTCGTCGTCGGTTGGTTGTTAACGAAACTCGACGAAGAGAAGAAAAGAAAGTAACGCTAGAGCCAAAACGGCGGTCTTCTGATCCTCGTGATCGTCTGAAGACTTGTCCTGTAGGGGAGGAGGTGGTGGCGGCGGTGTGATCTCTACGGGAGGTGATGGCTGTGTGATCTCTACGGGAGGTGGTGGTGGTTTATACCGCGCGAACGTTTTCGCGTTGAGGTCGACGTTCGTTCCGGGTGTCGTGGTGTCGGGGGCTATCAAGATCTCGTTATTGTAGTCGGCGATGTTCTTACCGATATTCAGCTCCATGTTGCTGGGCAGCATGTAGAGCCCCGGATGGACGACGTAGTCGAGCTTGGAATTGGCGTACTTCAGACAGTCTTCGTAGCGCGAGATGTCGGCGGGCAGGTCGAGCGGTCGGTTGATGGCGTCCTCGACGTTGACCAGGAACTGCTTCTGGGCGTCCAGCGACGTGGCACCGGCGTCCACGATCGAGGCCCTCGTCTCTCCCTGCGAGCCCAGGATCGCCCAGGCGAAGACTCGGATGGACGCGTCCAGTCTGGCCAGACCCGGAAGCGTGAAACCCTCCGACCGGTTCGCGATGAAGGTGGACCACTTCGTGTTGTATTTCGCGAAGATGGATCCCTTGATCTTCCAGTCCGCGTCGACCGGCACCCCGAATTCGCGACAGATCCGCTGGTACGCCGACGCGTCGACGTTGTTCGTGAAGTGCTCGAAGTCGGCGTCGCTGGGCAAGGGGGCGGCGATCTCCTGCAGGATCCTTCTGATCTGATAGTAGATGTGAAACCGGAAGAACGATTTGGACAGGTGATCGTTTCCCATGTCCAGCGTCACGCCGCATCCGGTCGTGGCGCACCACACCGCGAAATTCAGCTGGTTCTGCCAGAATCCGTCGATGGAATGCAGGTACCACCGCTTCAGCATGGCGTAGTACTTCGACGTGCCGTCTTCGAAGACGTCCGGGTTGTCGTACTTGACGAAGATGTTCTCGAACGACGCGCGAAACTTTTTGCTCGCGTTGACGTAGACGTCGAACGACGACAGATCTAGATTTTTTCTATACTCGTAGACGTTCATTCTCTTTTTTAGTTAAGATTTATTAATATTAAAAACAGCATGTACTATCTCGTGACGGACATCGGAAAACCCGTAAAACTCTCTCGCTACATCGACAACGCGAACGGCGGGTGGTGCGTGGGCGTCAAGTCCATTCGCCTTTACAACGGGCTGTACAACGTCAAGAAAGACGTGGAGATACGCTACGTCGAGAGACAGACCCAAAGTCCAAAGCGTGCACGCCGGGTCGTACACCTTCGTCGACCTATGACGAATTCTCGCGAAATACTTCGACAAGGTGTTCCTGGACAAGACTACCATGAGATTGAGAATCGACGGTTCGGGCAGTACGGCGGTGATGCTTCCGCCGCCGGAAATCGGCAAGATTCTCGGCATTAGCGCGAATGTGGCTCTCGGCGGGACCATCTCCGCGAGCCAGAGCATCAACCTGCAACCGGTGGAACTTCTCAACGTTCATCTCGACGAGTTGGAGGAGGGTGTCAGAGACGGTACGGCGAAGGACATCCTCATGTCCCTGCCTTGTCCCAACGTGAAATTTTCCGAGTTGTACGAAAAACACGTCGCACATCCCGTGTTCTTAACATTGAGACGTGATCGCGTCTCGGAATTAACGATACGACTAAAAGACGAGGAAGGCAACCCCGTCGACAATCACGGTCATTCCGTTCACGTTCTGTTGGAATTTAAGAAAAAAATCGTATAATAAAACATGTCTAGATCGGGATTCTATTGGGAAGACGTGGAAAGGGAAGAACTGGTGGAGGACCTGAACGAGAAACTCCTCAAAGACCCTCAACGACGCCAAAGAGAGGAGATCACCGCGTTGGCCAAAAGCCGTCGCATCATGAACACGTTCCAATTCTACGTGAATAAAAACGGAAAAATCAGGCCGCAGCTGGGCACGACGATCTTGTTCGACGGTTACGTCATCCGTCTGGGATTTTTGGGGGAACTGGACGTGACGCTCGTCGTGAACGACGTGGAACACAAGACCTTTCAGACCAAGACAGGCAAGATCGTCCCGTTGAATCCACCGTTGCGGGTGACGTCGGGAGACGTCCTCACCTTCGGCGTGAACAAAGGATCGAAAGTGGGCACCGTCAACGGCGTCGTCGTTCTCGACATATAAAAAATTCCCCTTTTAAAAAGATGAGTAAAGATACATTGTACCCACCATTGTACCCTCCATTAACATCGAAAGATACTGAAACATCGGAAAACCCATCGGAACAATCATCGGAACAATCATCGGACAACGCGCAACATTATCGACTCAAACGCATCGGAGAGATCGAGCAGACCTTTCGGCGAGAGATCGAGACGCGGAAGAGCGTTCACAAGAAATATAAACGAGCCGTCAACACCCCCGACGGCATCGACACCGTCTTGATCTCGGGAAGCGCCGTCGTGGCCGGTGTGGGATTGGCCGTACCCATCGTGGGCTCACCTCTCCTGATCGCGGCTTTGTCCGTGGGTGGACTAGGTTTAATCATTAAGGGCATTAGACGATTGTTATCGAGAAAATCGGAGAAACATCTCAAGATCGTCAAACTCGCGGAAAGTAAATTGAATTCGATCACGGATCGAGTGAGTCGCGAACTCGAAGACGGGAAGATCTCGGAAGAAGAATTCGCCTCCGTGTCACACGAACTGAGCAAGTATCGCGAGATGAAGGAGAAACTGTACACCAAATACAAGTCCGAAACCGTAAAAAAGGAGTCGGATCAAGAGACGGACGACCTCCGCAAGCAGCTCCTAGACCTCGTCAACAAATCCAAATCTCGTTAAACCTGAGTATTATAAAACAATGAAACGCTTCACCGAAATGCTTGTCTTTACCCTGCTCTCGTTTATCGCAGTATGGGCATTACTCTTACTGTACGCGATTCTGCATCTACTACGATTAGAACGTTATCGTCGAACGGAACGATGGTTGAGAAAACTTTTGCAGTCTTTATAAAAAAATTATATTAAAAAAAGATGAACGTGGACGAGATACTAACGAACACCACCAGTACGACGGATATATCTGCCAAAGACAGACTGTCGACCATCGTCGGAACCGGGCGCTCGCGTCATTTTCTAGGAAAAGATGTGACCACTGCCGAATTGGAAAAGATGAACGATAAGGAGCTGGAAAACTTGAATCGTCTATTAAACGCACGACTCGGCATGCGCATGAGCAAATCGATCGCCAATTCCTTCATCACTCTGTACGCCCAGGGTCTTAAATATTTTTTCGACTTGAAAAACGAGCCCAGACTGATCGAAGAGCTGAACGAAGACCCCTTCCTCGACGCGGCCATCGGCGAAGTGTGCTGTAGTCTGTATCACAACTTCGGAGCCTACTTAGCACCTCTCAGCATAGCCGCCACGTCTAGCCGATATATAACGGGATTTAAAAAATCGGAGGATATAGAAAAAGACGATGAATCCGGAATAACTCATAGCGAAAAAGAACCCGAAACGTCAGGAAGCGGGGAAGAGGGGAGCGCAAAAGAGGTGGAGTCGTAAAGCCATTAGCCAGGATAGCAATGCTAATAGTCAGGATAGCAATGCTAATAGCCAGGATAGCAATGCTAATAGCCAGGATAGCTGGGCATGGCTAGCGGCCGGCGGACTCGCGGTCGGATTGTTGCTGATCTACACGAAAAAACAACCACCGCCACCGCCTCCTCCTCCTCCTCCAGAACCCAAAGAAGAATCGAATTCCCACGAAATGTATTAAATAATTTTTTTCTACTATAAAAAATGCAACCCGAAACATATTACAACGTCTTAAATAAGTTAGAAGTCGTAATGGTGGTTAGCGCGTGGGTGGTGGCGACCTCCATGATGGGTCACATGGGTTTGAGTGGGGCATACAAGTATTTGGTGGAAAGAAGGGGCCATCAATGTCCCCGAAATGATACAGATAAAACGGATTAAATAATTTTCTTCCGTCTCTAAAATGAGTGAAAAAGATTTGGTCAACACCGTGTATCACGCGGCCGTCAGTACTGGAATTGCCATCGGATATGCGCAACTTTCCAAGAAAATCTTAAAGGTGCCGGCGCCCAAGATGGATCTAGACCCGAAGGACTTCGGGATGATCCTCCTGGAGTTTGCGCTCGCCGAGTACACCAAAGACATATTGGTCAAGAAGGGCATCATCCCCGCCGATATCATGAAATAAACTAAACTCTATTAAAATGGCAACGATCGCGATGATGATGGATGGCGCATTAGTCAATGCTCTAGCCTTCTCGGGATCGCAATTTCTATTCTCGAATCACGAAGAACAGAAGAGACACGACGAGGCGATGGAAAAACTGACCAAGGCCAGAGACCAGTGGAATCACGAACGCACGAAACGATTAGATTTTCTCAACGAGAGGCTCAAGAAAGAAGGACATGCGCTGTACACCTACAAAGAAGTAAACGCCGCCATGTAACTCTACTCGCAGATGACGAACGAAGAGGCGATGCCTCCCGAACCTAAGTTGAGCGATTTCTATCAACCCTCGGAAGAACAAAAAGACAAGGAACTCCTCTTCGTGGTGATCGGGACGGGACTCGTCTTCTACGGCGTTAAAAAATACGTCGCATAAACTAAAAACATGGAAGAGATCTATTACAGCCCCAAAGGTTATTGGAAGGGGAAGACAGCCATCAAGAAATTGGCCAAGGCGGCCAACGTCAGCGAGAAGGAAGCCTTTGATTTTTTGAAAAAGCAAGACGTATGGCAAATCTATCTCCCCGCTCCCAAGAATATCGTGAGACCCCGATTCGACCGCGTGGCAGAAAACGACATTCACCAGGCCGATCTCTTGTATCTGCCGCACGATAGGGTGGACGGGAAGACGTACAAATACGCGTTGACGGTGGCCGACGTGGGCACGCGGTACAAGGAGGCGGAAGCGCTGACCCAGAGAAGCAGCGAGGCCGTGGCGGAGGCCTTCGAACGGATCTACGAACGACGACTGACGTATCCCAAGTTGCTACAGGTCGATCCTGGTAAAGAATTCATGGGAAAGGTCCGCACGCTCATGAAACGTCACGACGCGAAGATCAGGACGGGACGGGTCGACGTTCATCGCGATCAGGCCATCGTCGAGCGATTTAACAAGACGTTGGGAGAACGGCTCTTCGTCTATCAGTACCACCAAGAGATGAAGACCGATCAGATGGGAAAGGGGAAGACCACGAAGAAGGTGAACACGGAATGGGTGGAACGATTGTTGGACGTCGTGAAGGCCCTCAACGACGAGACGCAACCTCCCGAGGCCATCGTGCCTCACGCTCCCGCCAAATCGCCGATAGGACCGTTTAACAGGGTCCGATTTCTCTATCTGCCCGCGGAGGCGAATAAAGACGACACCGTGAGAAATTACCTTCCGCAGAAGCGTAGGGCGACCGATCCCATCTGGAGCGTGGACAAACACGAGATCGATCGACAGTTTAACATGCAGGGCATCGACGTCTATTACCTGAAAGACACTCCCGGCAGAAATCCCAAAACGCCGACGAGAGGTTTCGTGCGAGAAGAGTTGTTGATCGTCGAGTAATAATTTATAATCCATCGGGATTATAAATTGTGTTAATCGAAGGCATAAGTGTGAATGCGATCCTCCCGAATGCGCAGTTTAGTGTCCAGGGGATCCAACGTCGTCTTTTCCTGTCGGATCCCGTAGATGATCTGTTTGAACGATCGCAGACTGTGCATCGGATGCGACGTCCTGACGTCGTGAAAGAGAGCCTCCCTGTAGTCGTGGAAACCTATCTTATTTTTCAAGACGCATCGTCTCACACCTTTCGCTCGTTTGGTAACGCTTTCGTCGTCCATCAACGTGACGTACATCTTGGGTCTCAGACCGACGAACTCTCTGATGGGTTTCCCTCCGCATTCGTCTTTGAACTTGCCGATCACCTTCTTGTTCTTATCTTTATTCGGCGGTACATGAGGATGATCGTCTTTGAAATTGGAAAAGTCGTATTCGTCTTCGTCTTCGAGCATGTCTCGGTAGACGTCCTCCGTCCGTATCTCCACCAGCAGCGAGTCCGTATCGGTGTACAACAGATCGCAGTCGTACCTGGCCTTCAAGTGCTTGTAATACCAACCGTACATAAGACGTTTAGACAGATCTAAAATCGTCATACCGCAGTAGATGGGTTTGTCCAATTTAACGGTGGTCGGTTTGAAGTGGAGGAAGACCGTGCCGTCGTTGATCTTGGTCAACCCGTCGTAGGCGGGCGAGGCGATCATCTTTCGGATCCTTTTATCTTTATCGTCGGCGGTGACGATCTTCAACTCCGTTCTATTCCGTTTGTTTTCCATGGTCTTTCCGAAGACGGCGTTGTTCATGAGCTTGAAGAAGTCCTTTTCGAAATCGTTTTTAGCGCATTGACGCAATCGAGTGTTTTTTTCGACATAACCCGCGAGCCACGGCTCTTCGTCGAATTGTAGAACTCTGTGCACTCTCGTCAGTATCATGCCCAGCTCCAGATAAAGCTTTAGCGTCTCGTAGTGCACGACGTAGTCCTTCTTGTCTCGGAGATTGGGGACGAGCTTCTTGGGACCCGCGTCGCGCATATCGTAATTATCCATCAGTTTCTTCTGATAGTCGGACAGATCGTTGGTATCGACATGCATCGTCTCGGGGGCGAGCGGATAGTTGTTATGCGCTTCGTGCAATGCTTTCGGATACTCTAAATCGACTTCGAGGATGTAGCCCTTTCCTTCCGGCGGATGGCACGGATCGGACACGTCCTCGACCCATTCGAAGTTGCGACAGGGCAGGGGATGACTCATGGCTTCGCTGTAGAGCGCGTTGGCGTCTAGATGTACGTGGAAGGTCGATCGGGATCGTAGTCTTTCAAGTACTTGTTGTTCGCCTTAGAATAACGTTGCGGGACGTAGGTGATCCCGCCTCTGATCCCCTTTTCCACGAACAGATGCATGTCGTAATCGGTGAACAGCTCCAACTCGATCTTAGAGGTGAGCAACGCCGCGTCCCAGGCCTAAAACCTGGAGCTGTGTAGTATTGAGCCGGATCCAACGCGTAGAAAAGTGGTTCAGAGAGATGTTGCGGAACTCTTCGAACACGTCGGCCAGCAGGATCACGTCCGTCTTCAGATAGAAATCGTGGTAATCGCCCATGGTCTCGCATCCGAGTTCGCGCCAGACGGTCCGAGCGTGATCGTACTCCGCCGGAGAAATGTCGGTGTCCGACAACGTGCTGTAGAAGGCTTCCCTGGGTGGTAGGGACGTTTCCTCGAACCTGGCGAAAGAGTCCATGTACTCGTAGGGATAGACTCCCTTTCTCGTCAGGAGCGAGACGTCCTCCTCCTCGAATACGGATTTCGTGATGGGATAATCCTTTAGATTTTTAACTAGCGTCTCCAAACCGCACGACAAAAACTGGAAACTGTCGATGAATCGCAAGGAACCGATGGAGAAGCTGATGAACTTCTCCTGATTCATCGGAATGCAGTTGACGGACTCGTCCGCCTTCATCTCGGATATTATTAGATGAGAATCGTATCCTCGCAGGTTGTGAAAGACGACGGGAATGTGCTTTGCCCTTCTCAACGACCTGTTGCATTTGTTGTGCGCGGCTCCCCGGAACATACCGGATATGTGGCAGTGATCTCTGACCTTGATGAGATCGTATTCCCTAGATTTAATCTCTTTCATGATGTCTGAATATTGTTTCTGACTGGGCAGATTTTCCCGAAAAAGTTTATCTCTTCGAGTCCACAGACCGTTCCACTTCTTACGATCTTACGAATTCGTCTCCGCACATGTAGCAGTGAGTCGCCTTCTCAAAGTTTTTCTTGTCCTCATCTGTCATGTGAATCTCCTTTTTCGCGACGCTTTTAATCTTTTGTTCTTCTCGTTTCAGATTATCCAAGAAATGTTTCACGACGTCATCGCCGCGATAGAGTACGGGCTCTTTGATCTTCTCGACGCCCTTCTCCGATCTCCAGACGACGACGTAGCAATAGCCCGACGGAATGTGCTGCGACGTCTTTGTCGTTTTATCCCCCGCCTGTTCGTCGAGGGGTGAGACGATGCACTCGAAGTCGGCGTAGATCGTGGCGTGAACGGGCTGTTTGTGAGCCTCGTTCTTAAACTCGAGAATATTCTTCCCCTCCTCGGGCATGATAGGTTTCATGGCCGGATTGTTGATGCCGCGACAATCGGCTCGGTGCTTTTTGTAAACCTCCTCGCTGGATAGGACTTTGAGACATCGAAGGCATGGATAGGATTTCTCTGTATGCTTTGAGTGAGAAGAAATCAATCTAGACATGTTTTTTATCCAAGAGTAGTGCCAATTACCCTCTTCCTCTAGCAACAACAGATTGACTTCGCGATCGTGAAATCTTTCCGATATGTAATAAGGGAAGAACCCGTTCTCCTCCGTCCACCCGAGAACGTTGACGGCGAGTTCGTTGCGACGTTCGAATGTGCGGATCTGCTTCAACGGCGTCGGATAATCGATGCACCTGAAGTCGAACAACCCGGTATACGGTAAATAGTTTTGAGGTCTACGATGGCTATGTTTAACATTGTCGTGATATAGACACGCCAATACGCTATACATGAAACACCTCTGATCCTTGTTTTGAACGTTGATGATGGCCTGTTTTTTCGCGATCTGTTCGGGTAACTTAAAATAGGAGGAACCCAGGGGTGGCTGGTATTTGGCAATATTCAAATAGATCATTTGAGCGTCGTCGATGGCCCACCCAGACCCCGCCTGAACGGTTTTATCGAGGGAATCGATCAACTCTTCGATCATGCTCTTAAACACGTCGTCGATCTCGTCTTCTCTCAGAATCGCGTGTTGCCGAGTTTTGTGGAGTTGCGTGATAAATTGCCTGTCCTCTCGTAATATGTCTCGCTTGAATCGCTGTTCCACTTGAATTTGTATCTTGATGGGACCTTTTCTCAGTTCGTCGACAATCTTAGCGATGAAGTCGTCTTTAAAATACCCCAACAACGCTCTGAGATTGGCTCGATGGATATGATCGGACACGTCTTTTTTATAGCTGGTATAGAAGTGTTGAAAACTATCACCCAAATCGAGCGCGCGACGTTGCCTTCGTTTTTGGTCGACCCGAGCAACGCCTTCCTCGAGTTCTTCGTTTAGCGCTCGTCGTAAATTTTGTCTGACGTTTCGTTTTTCTTCAACCCGGGTAACGCCTTTGGGAAGATCCTCCTGTAGAATTTTTTTATATTGAGATCTAATTAACTTACGTTGCATCCCGGAAGAAGCGTCCCCGAGTTCATCCTTCAACGCCCGTCGTAAATTTTGTCTGACGGTCTCTCTCGTCTGCTCTTCCGTCGACGCGCCCCTCACGTAGTCCCAAACGGTTTCGACGGCTTTCTTATAACCCCATTTACTAGCATTGTATAAACGCTTTATACCTCTCAAGATGTTCATTGTTTTTTAAGTAGAGAGCATTTTCTTTAAGGTATGATCAAATTTGCCCGAAATGACATAGACGCCCCCGGACGACCGCGAAACTATATGACTCGCGAATATTATTGGTCTAGCGGGGGCGTCATGGGGGATATCCCGTTTAGCTATTTTTGGCTATTTTTAGCTATTTGGGGGTCATCGAGTGCAAAGTGCCCTCGTTAATACAGAAGACTACACACACACACACACACACACACACACACACACACACACACACACACACACACGCACACACACACACACACATTATCAGTCTAGGATTTGATTCACTTCACATTAGAGATATCTTAGATCCATCAAAAAACTTATTAATATCCGCATTTGAAGGACTCCGAATCTTCATAATCGACACTGGATATCTAGTAAAATTTAGATAAAATAAATTAAATTAAATTAAATTATTGATTAAAATTTAATTATGCACTCACCTTCGGTCATCGCACTCACCTTGCATTCAGTCAGTCAGTCAGAGTTGATTTTACGTGCGGCGTTACTAGTCAAAGCCCTTGCCACACGCCGGGGCTACCCCTGTAGCTTCGGAGAGGCTCCTTGTGTTTAACGTGCAACCATGATGTGAGTTGTTACACGTGCTCGCCACTACGGAGTATGCTCGAGCGCTGGATTTGGTAGTGACATTGGCCGGTTTTGGGTCCTCTTCTCCATGGGTTGCTTAGACCTCGGCTCACGGATGGGAGGGGTCATCTTGCATATCACCGACTGACTCTTCTGTATCTTGTGGCTCTGGTCCGATGTAAGTAGGGTCCCTGGGTCCGAGGTGTGTAATGAGGTACAGCAGCAAAGCCACAACGGCTTAAAGAATTTTGAATTTAGAAGACTCAAGGCCAGACATTTTGATGGACAGTCAAATATGATATTTATTTATAGAGAATAGCCAAATAGAAAGAAGAAATGCATTAGCTGAATGATATAGCCAAAGTGTTAACGTGGAGTTGTCTAGGCTCGCACGTCTGAATACCTATATGGGGTAAGCAGAAGATTTGCATTTACCCAACATTAAGGTCGGTTAAAACTGTAACATATGTTTATTTAGATGTTAATGTATTTTGTGTTACTTTAAGAGTTGTTTTGAGAGCTTACTTAAGGGAGCAGTACTAATCCGCTTAATGTAGGTCCATATTAGGAGTTTTATGTGTGGTGCATGTTATCACTTTGATTTCATCCTGCAGTCATTAAAGTAGGCCACCTAGTACATCCAGAGGTCAGAGCTCGTGGTTTGTGAGCAGTCAAAATCAACCGGACGTCGTCGAAAACACCCATATGTTTATCGACGACACCACTGATCCTTGACGCCAATAAGCAAGAGTAAGCACACACACACACACACACGTATATTGAGTTTAAAGGCAGTGACATATTACTAAGACTAAACCCCAGTCAGAACCTCCCTTCTAGCTTGTGACATGTCTCAGAGATTTATTATTTTATTATACATTTTATTTTTATCTATACATATTCATTTAATACGCTGAATATTTACAAACAACCAAACGAAAATAAAAGATACATTTTTTCTATACTATCACTAAAAGTGTTGGTGGTACTCCAACCCTGCCTATAACCATTTGAAAAGAGGTACGACCTAACGGTTAGCAGCTGGCTTGTCCAAATAGTGGAGGGGGTGAAGCAGGCCGGACCCAAATTACAAACATCTACACAATTAATGCATAGTTTAGACATCGCACCTCATCGCATCTCACCCTTTCCTTGACTGTAAACATATGTGTAAATAATTTTATAAGTTAATTAGGCGCTGTTCGGAATTCAGAATTCTTTGTGTGTAGGGAATGTCCCAACCACCGGACGACAGATATCCAACAGTTTAGTTAGGTTTATTATTACTTTGTATATAGTCAGGTTGATGCCACTCACATCACTATAGGTTATATTTCTAGAATAAGTAATTTAAAATTCAGCGATGGAGGAAATCCCACATGGACTTTTTGCTCAAGCATCCCCTTGTGGAGATGACTTGACACCCGGAATTTTCCTCTTTCCAGTTGATATATAGGCCAGAATAGGGTTAGCAATAGGGTTAATTGTACACAATATGGTTATGGGTTCGATTTTATATAGATCAGACTAAGGCAGATATAAGCATTAGAATAAGAACAAACAACACCAGTCACCACACCCACTTGGTCTCCTGTAATTAAAGATCCCCCTTGGTCAAAGTACTTAACACCAGTACCACATCTAACCTGCCCCACACACAAAACTCCTAATTTGGCCCTACATTAAGCGGATTAGTACCGCTCCCTTAAATAAGCTTTAAGCTCCCAAGATACCACTGAAAGTTACACAAAATACATTAACACCTTAATAAACGTATGTTATAGCATTTAACCGACTGTAATGTTGGGCTAATGCACAAAATTCTGTTTACCTCTTATAGGTACTCAGACATGTGAGCATGGTCAACTCCACGTTAAACACTTCGGTTAAATCATTCGGTTAATGCACTTCTTCTATCTTATTGGCATTTTTCTATAAATAAATATCTTATTTAGACTGTCCGACAAAAATTAGGTGGCCGTAAATCTTCTAAATTCAAAATTCTATTGACGTTGAGACGTAGCAGCTGTGCCTCACTCCCCTACTCGGACTCGGGGTCTCCATTTGCATCAGACCAGAGCCATAAGACCTAGAGGTGTAGGTCGGTGATCTGCAAGAAGGCCCCTCCCATCCGGGAGCCGAGGTCTGACCAACCCAGGGAGAAGAGGACCCCAAACCGGCCAACGCCACTACCAAATCCAGCGCTCAAGCCTACTCCGTAGGGGCGAGCACGTGTAACAACTTACATCATGGTTAAACACAAGGAGCCTTTCCGGAGCTACAGGGGTAGCTCCGGCTTGTGGCAAGGCTTTGAGTAGTCACGCCACACGTTAAATCAACTCCGATTGATTGGTACAACTCTGGTATTCTAGTGGGGCCAAAAATGTAGTACTACACCTGATGGTTGATATGCATATAGTAAAATATATATTGACGTTATCTCCTTAATTGATAATATATACACCTGGTGTTTGATAATGTAAATCATATAGTACAACCTGATGGTTAATATGTTTATAGTTCAAAATGTATTGGAGCTATCTGCCTTATTACTATAACCTACACCTGGTGGCTGACATCTCAGTATAGGTATTCTACAGGGGCCTATAATGTAGTACTACACCTGGTGGTTGACATGTATATAGTGAAGAATATTGGAATTATCTTCCTCATTGCTATTACCTGCACCTGGTGATTGATATCTATAGTATAGTAGTACCTGGTGGTTCATCCTTCACTGTTCGTGTTAAATTAGTAACATATTTTAACATCCAATCCTTAAACGCAGTTGGAGAATCAAGATCAGGTTTGACTTCCATTTCCTTTAATGCTGTTGCAATCATTTTTAGTTCATCATTGCTGTATTCAGCCATTTTGAATATTGTATGACTTAAATAAGTTATCAACTCTAAATAATTATTTCAAAACAAAACCAACTAATGATAAACAAAAGTGAATAAAAAATTTGATGACCTAAAAATAAAATACTGAAACAGAAGTATAAATTAGTAGTAATAATTTAATATTACATGACAGAATATATATAAGAGCAAAACAACTCACAGAAATTTTTTGAAACTTAGATACCTGAAATTTAAATAAAATTAATCAAAGTTACAAAATTTATTGATAATTATTCACTTAATTTCAAAAAGATCTGAAATAAAAATGTAAGTCAATAAGTTTGTTCAATCAATTACATAAAGTAAAAGTAAAATTTATAAGGTAAATAACTCTTATTATAATATATGACTAAGACAGGTAACTCTGTAAGGGGATGTATTGATTAGAGCAACAAAGTTTGGTGATCGATCAAGCGTGAAATTTTGAGTGTCAGCACTCAAGTACTATTTTGATCCAGTATAAAGATTTTAAGCAATTACACTATATCTTGTAGAAATCTCTTCAACAATACTGGTATTCAAATATAATAAAATGAGTAATATTATTATATCTTTGACAATTTTATGGCATAGATCAATATAACTGCTAAACCTTTTTATATATATATATATAGACAGAAACTATAAACTAAATTCTGTGGTATTTTATATGTACAATTTACATGAACGTGAATCTGTTTGTGATGTTGAAAGTGAAGTTCAATAAATCCACTGTGTGACTAGGGAGGGTGCTGATATCACAATACTTAAATACAAAACCAACTACTCAACAGACAGTCATGTCATGTGTATGTCATAGTCACCACAATGTAACTGTAGGTTAATATAATTGAGTTGGGTTATGTTATAAATTATTAACTACTAGTACAGTAGAGTTATAAGTTTAGGGTGTAAGTAAACATTCACTCTCTGTTGCATTCAATTCACAACCAATTACTCACTTATAAGTGATGTGTGTTTTACCTATAACCTTTAAGTCTAAATTCTGAATACAGAACACTGAAATTCAACTAAAAAATTAATGTAAACAAAGCCACAAAAGTATAATTCTCAGCAAAATAAACATGTAAGGCTTACCAAAGGGAACAACTCTATAAAATAACTGCAGTGTTGATGTCAATGAATGTAGCACAAGTTTATAAAAAGTTTCAGTCAAGTTTATATTAGTCTATGAAGTTCTATGAAGTCTTTCTTCTCAATTCTCCGTGATCCTGCTTACTAACAGTGATCACATGTGTAAACAAAGTCACTTCCGCTTCCGATCCTGTTCAATGAATAAACAAACCAAGTCCAGTTCTAGTCTTTGAACACAAATCCGGAATCCAATGGAATTCACAGGTGAATAACAGTTTACTGCCAATGTCCCAACGTGGGCGCCATTTGTAACGGGTGATAGTTGTTGTCACCAGAATAATAAGTTCGAGAACATTGGCAGATTTATCTTTTATTCACATGTAGATGTCCAATATGAATTATCACAATATTTGTATATATATATTTTAGTTTTATTTGTTTTGACTCTGAAATTAATAAAAATACAATGAGGAAATTGCATTCATAAAAATATACAATTATATATAGCCTAGTAAAACAGTAACCGGTTATAATACACAATGTTTAACTAATCTGTGTAATCAGTTCATTATACAGTGTCATAAAAACAGATTTGACTCAGAGTTAATTCCATTTACAACAATTTACATCTACACAGTGTAATTAAGAGTTATGTCCCTTAATTGAAAATTCTGTACTTTTCTGAATAAAGTTAATAATTTATTATTCTCTTAAAAAATTAATAAGATTAGATAAAAAGAATCATTCAATAAATATTATAAATATAACGAACCTGTATGGTGGTGCAAAGACACTATATGGTGTCTTTATTGAATGTGTTATATGATACCTATTTAATAATAATAATGAATATACTGTATAACCTGCTTTTCATATTTTTCACTACTATATATTGAAATGCAACTCATTTCTACGTATAGATTTTACTCTTAATCCAATAAAAGTAAAACTGATATTTACATGTATTTTACGTATCGATCTGTACTCATCAGTTACCAAAATAATCATTGCATTAAAAAATCACTCTCTAACTGATCTCTTTCATTTCATATATGATAAGTTAATTGAGAATAAGAAGTTCATTATTATTTAGATAAATATTAGTATGAGAAAATACTTACAGTCAAAAGGTCTGGTCTTAGAATATGTTGTCAATGTCAAACCAGACAAGTGAGCTAATGGAATCAACTGAAAACTCCAAAACAAAGGAAAGAGAGGGAAATTAAAACCAATAGGAACCAAGTTTCTTAAGTGTAGTGACCAATGGTATATGTTGTTGTTTAGGTATATTAGGGTTATGTAGTAATTACTTATGACCTTATGTGACCTGTGATGTCATCCAGGTAAATGTTTACAAACACTATGTACATATGTATATAAGGCAAGTGACAGTTCATATGAGGTTATACTGTGTCTTTATTTTTAATTCATTTAATTTGATATTGATATATCATCAATTGAATATTTAATACCTATTTGTTGAACAAAGTCCTTCTTTAGGTTCATTGAGTTCTACTCATACAATACTTGTAGATTTATCCAAAACATTGCCAAAAATGGTCATTTTGTATTTTTTGGAAATCTCACTAACTGTACACCAAGCCCCCTTAATAATGAGGATGGGAACCCAACATGAAGAGAAACACAGTCTATAATGTGTCACACACCCCCTACCTCTCAATCCCATTTATTGATATTAACAAATAAATGCATTATATGAAGAATTTTTCTTTCATGATTTTCATTCAGAATTGTCTGTAACACATTTACTTCATTATTTTGAATGATTTCATACCATTATTTACCAATATTGACCATGATATCAAATAAGGGTAGAAGATACCCCTTAATAATGGAAAAAGTGACAAAATATACCATTTTTCTTCACAAAAAACTTAAAATTTGGATCATTGCTTAATGAGCATGGAACAAAATTAAGCACCAGAAGTAAAGAATAATTTCTGAAGCTCAACTTAAAAGTAAACCATGTCATTTTTTTATATCATCAAATTGCTTTTATTGACAAGGAATGAAGTGCACCCTTAATAAAAGTGTAAAACTTCTTGGAGGGGATACCCTAATATACAACACATTTCAATAGACTTATTGTGTTCATTTATATAAAATATGTTATGTTATCATTTTCAGACATGTCCATGTTTTGTTTCATTCCTTAATTACAGTCTTACTTACAGTGATGTAAGTAATTAAATACAGAGGGCAGATAACTGAGTCTGACTTTAAAATGACTGATACTTAAATGGTGCAAAATGATAGTCAAATTGCTTTTAAAGGGATATGACATATGTATAGTTCTGTTTCAGATGAAAAACTAAGTCAAATTTTAATTGTACTAAGTTTTGAAACCAGTAAAAGTCAATATCAGGTGTTAAATTTTTGTCTGATATGACCCCAAGAGAGTGTTAAGTGACATTTGCTGAAGGGGGGGGGGGGGGTTGAAAAAAGGTGATTCAAAAAAAAAAAATGCATGTCTGAAAATTTAGAAAACATGAAAACATGCAACTTGAATGAATATTAGATGAGTTAAGGCAGAAAAAAATATAATCAATACTTTATAATTATCTTTACAGGTACTTGAGTATGAAAATTAGATAAAAATTTCTTATTGGACAATATTTCCTGGATTTTAAAAAATTGAAATATTCCTTCTACAGGTTAAAATGTTGATAGATTATGAAAAAAATGTTAAAACGCCCTATTTCTAAATAAATTTTTTATTTACAAATTATCTTTTACCCAAATTTAACACAATATGACCTAACCACAATATGGAAATTCTTGTGTACAGATCAGCATAGGGGGGGTATTTAAATACATTTTTATACTGTTTACAGTGTATATGGCATGATGAAATATTTTACTGATGAGACTTAAATGCTGAAATGCAGTTTAATACAATTTTCTTAAAAATGAGATGGTTTTTACCCTTCAGATACAGTACATATATACAACTAAAGGTATAAAATACACTGCATGAATAAAATGACATATTTTGCCCTCAAAAGAAGAAAATCAACCAGTCTTTACCTCAAAAAGGTCTGATTTTAATTCAAATGAGTTAAAATTTACAATAGAAACATCATTTCCAAAATATTTTTGATAAAATTAGTCACTATGCATAACCATAACTATATGATTTTTTTTATAAAAGAACATGTGCATGTTTGTAGGAGAGGGTGGGGGTATATACTTGAATTTTCCAAGAACATATGGAATTTTGACCAATAAAATGATAAAATATTAGTTCTAGGTGTAATATAAAACATACAGATAAAATTAAGAGATCTCAATATGCAACAAATGCATAATAATGTGTGTAGAGGCATCACATCTATTAAATTTGCACGTTGTGGACCCCCAATAGGTGCCCCATTTCATACAGACCCTCAGATCTGTTTAAAAGTATGAGTAAAAGTGAATGAATTGCAATTTAGGTGATAAAAATTAGAGAAATGACTTATTTTAAGGCTTCATCCAGCCTACATGTGTCAAATGTTAATTTCTCTATAGGACAGACACCACCAAATAATTTACCATAGGCCTCAATGCTAATTTACAAAACTTCAGGTCACTGTCACTCCCATGTTTATTATAGTACCCTGTGCTGGTTTTGGTAACAAAATTTGCAATCAAAAGTATAGGTTGCCGTTGCATTTTTACTTCAAATGTTCACTTGTTTACAACTCGTAGTATTCCGCACCAATGGAAAATATCTATTCTCATATGACCCCTCCCTTTCAATTTTCAACCGTCAACCCTATAATTTCCAAAGTACTACCAATATTCATGTATCTTTTTTATCACCTTTATTTCACTTATTAATGGCAAAACTAATTTTTTTCATTTAATGACCAATCAGATCACTGGGCTCATTTTACCCTCCGCACAACTTTGGGTGTCCAAAATGTCTGCGCCCATGTTGTAAACAAAGCTGGTGTTTTTCCTGTAAATAGTTCTGTAAACAACACAGAATTCTATTTTCAGAATATGTTTATAAAACAGATAAATTTCTCACAGTCCCATGTAATATAAAAAGTTATAAAAAGTACATACAGTTGGAGAGGAATATGTAAATTTCATCTAGATGTAATAATTTACATTGTACCAAAGTCATAAAAGCATAACTCAATTAATTTACAATGTAAGTAATAATTAATACTACTTGAGGCTCATAAAATATATATATTCTAAAACAAAATCCTCTCTCTCTTTAAGCTTATGAAGTGCTTCAATTATGTTACAGGTTATATACAAATACAGTTAAGTACATTATTGTTAGTAAGTAAAAGTAACTTACAGTTCATGTCATATGTCTGTTCATGTTGACTTTCAAGAAGAGAAGTGCCCAACTCAAAGAATTGCATAAAGGAATCAACAACGTTAGGCGGGAAAATAAATGACCAATGAATAAATTTAATTATCCAAGAAGTGACCAATAGGTTAGGGAATTCCCTTAACACTGTAGTTATAAATAGATTATTGATTTTTTAGAAATACATGTAGTATATACATTAGATGTTGTGGATAAATGACAAGTTATAAAGACAATAGGTTTTTATATGTTTTATTTCTTCAATTTATAATATTTTCTAATACATCAAATTTATGTTCACTATCACACACATACAGCCACATATACATTAACACATACATCCATACACAGACATCCACACACCCATAAATATGCACACAAATATCCACATACAGCCACACATATACATACATCCATACACACACATAAATACGTGCATACATCCACACAAACACTCACATATACATACATCAACACATACATGCACATATACATCCACACTAATACATACATCAACATATACATATCTACAATTACATATACATCAACAGAAATACATCCACATACATACACAATACATTCATACATGTATACACATACATCCATAAACACATACATACATCAACACTTATATCCATACACACACACTTACATTCACTCATATTTACACATACATCCATACACAATACATACATACACACATATATCCCCACACATACATACACACAAACATCCACACAAACATAAACATATTCATACATGCATCAACACATAAATTAACACAAACTGTACATCCACACACATACATACAAATGTTTACATACATACACAAAACATCCACACACATCCAGACGGAATTTACGTCAAACGTTGAAAACAGATCTTTCCAAAGGCATTGCTAAGGTCGAACAAAAACGAAGGCAACGCCATATCGATATGTATGGTTCTAATCTCGATTTTGGTGATAGCTTTAAACAGTTCTATACGAGTTATTAAAAAGATGTTCACAATCATATACATCGAGCACATCTCAGAGCATTATTAGAGTATTTTAAAGACGATTTATTGTCTAAAATTTCTAAAGAATTGAAAAAGGTCCCAAATTCAAGTCGAACAGCGATTCAAGCGATTTACTTCAAACGCTACTTCGCAACTCGTAACGCAACTTCATAAAACTCGGCAATACCCGATCTTAAGAGAAGACGAAATCGAATACGCGTTTAAAGACATGATCGAAAAGTTAATAGATTCGCTCGAAAAAAGAAACGTCCAAGCGGGTTCGGGGTGGGTCATCGACCACGCGCAAATGATTTATTTAAATTTTACCAAGTATGAACCACCTTTAGGGTCCTCCTATTTTAAGTTATCCAAGCAGATTGCGGAAAAGAGGGCCGTTATAAATGTTCTAAACAAGGATCAGAGATGTTTTATGTATAGCGTATTAGCGTGTTTATATCGCGACACTATTAAAGATCATCATTATAGACCCCAAAACTATATACCGTTTATCGAGCTATACGACTTCGAGTGCATCGATTATCCTACTCCGTTAAAGCAAATACCCAAATTCAAAAATCGTCTCGTAGTTAACGTTCTCGGGTGGATGGAAAGTAGAGGTTTCTTCCCTTATTACATATGGGGAAAATCTCGCGATAAAGAAATTAATTTATTGTTGTTAGAAGGTCCAGAAAATAATTGGCATTACTCTTGGATTAAAAATACATCCAGACTATTTTCTTCCCACTCAAACCATGATGGAAAATCATATCCATGCCTTCGTTGTCTTAAAATATTATCGAGCGAGGATGTTTATAAAAAGCACACGGTCGATTGTAGTGGTATTAACAATCCACCCACTCATGCCCGAAGAGGGTAACAACGTTCTCAAATTTAAGAATTATGCTAATAAACAGCCCGTGTATGTCACGATATACGCGGATTTCGAGTATATTATTTACCCTCTCGTCGAAAAGGCCGGTGATAAAACGACGAAAATATCCCATCACCAACCCTCGGGGTACTGTTATGTATTCGTTTGGAGAACCAGGAAGGGTGTTGATAAGATCGAAGAACTCTGACTTTATCGCGGGGAGAATGTCGTGAAACATTCTCTAGAAAGTTTACGACAGGAAAAACAAAAGATTAACAACATTTTTTCTAAGAAAAAGAGCTTTGTATGACCAACGTGGATAAGGAAAAATTCGAGGATTCTAAACGATGCTGGATCTGCAGAGAAGCATTTTTCTGGGGATGCCGGGGCGTGGTTTCCTTTATGGGCTCGGAGAAGGAAACTTTTAAAGGAACAGGAAGAATTACCCAGTTTGACGTGTTTGGAACGTGATATCGATCGCATATCGTCTTTGATGGCTCAAACCTCTGAGAAGGAAGAAGACAAATTTAAATACGAATTATCCGATTTAGAATGGTATCGCGATCGTCACGATACCATAAAAACTGACCTCGACGAAATCATGGTAAAAATCAAGGATGAAAAATTCGATCTCATAAAAGTCAGGGACCACTGTCACATTTCGTGGGAATTTCGAGGCGCGGCTCACAATAAGTGTGATAGATTATTAAGAGTGGTAAAAAATAAAACCCCGATACCGATCATCTTTCACAATCTTCGCGGTTACACCTCGCATTTAATATTATCGGAAATGGAATTGGGAGAGGAAGAAAATGTAAATTGCATTCCGACGAATAACGAAAAGTTTATCAGTTTTTCTATCGAACAATTGATATTTATCGAGTATCCGAAAGAATTACACGACAGGCACAACAATTATCCCCTAGCTCCGGAAAGGTCAGAAAGCTCGTGCCCAATCTACGAGATAAAAAGGAATACGTCGTGCACTACGAGATGTTAAAACTCTATCTCGAGTTGGGATTAAAATTAACCAAAGTTCATAGAATTTTACGATTCGACGAAGAGCCGTGGCTTTCGAGTTACATCGATAAAAACACTCGATTACGTCAACGGGCCAAAAACTATTTCGAAAAGGATTTTTTCAAGCTCATGAATAATGCCGTTTTCGGGAAGACTATGGAAAATAAACGGAATGGGATCGATCTGAAAATAGTTCGGAACGACGAGGATAGAAAAATTCAAAAGATGACCGCCTCGCCGGCATTCCACGATTTGACGAAAATTAACGACGAAATGGCATTCCTCCATTTTAAAACGACTCACGTTCAATTAGAGAAACCCATTTACTGTGGAATGACGATATTTGATTTATCTAAAAGACACATATATGGTTGGTATTATACCCATCTAAAGACGAAATACGGAGACAAATGCAATTTACTCTATACCGATACCGATTCTCTTTTGGTCGAAGTTCAAACGGAAGACGTTTATAAGGACATGTTCGAAGATGAAGACGAATACGATTTCTCTAATTACCCCGACGATTTCTTCCCGGAACGCGTCAACAAAGATAAAAAGGTGATCGGTAAATTTAAAGACGAATGCGGAGGGAAACCCACCAAGGAATTCGTCAGATTAAGACCTAATATGTACGCCATTTTAATGGATGACGATGGCGTTTCCAAACGAGCGAAGGGAGTGGAATGATTCGTATTGAAAAATACGATAGAGTTTAGCAATTACAAGGAGAGTCTCTTTCACGACGCAAATATATCGCGCGAGATGCATAGATTGCATTCGTTAAAACAAATCATTTACGGGATCAAGCAAGAAAAAACGGCGTTAGATCCTCTGGATACGAAAGTGTACATTGGGGAAGATCGTATGCATACTTATGCATTGGGGAGGGAATAAACAATTTATTATCTATATAGATAATAAATTAATCGACGACCATCAACTCTTCTCGAACGAAATTTCTCTGGGGAGCGGGTTCTTTTAAGTAATAGACGTCTATACCCTGCATTCTAAATTGACGATCGATGTCGTGTTTGTCCACGCTCCAAATGGGATCGGTCGCCCTATGTTTTCCAATTTCCAACTCGCCGGGTTGATATAGATATCTAACTTTATTAAACGGGCCTACGGGTAATTGAACCTCGATAGAAGGTTTTATCGCTTCGGGGGACTTGGTCTCGTCGTTGATCGCTTTCACGACGCTGGGTAGATAGATTTCATCTATTTATCGTATTGATAAGATAACTGAAAAGTCTTTCACCCAACGTTTTATTAAATCGTTCGATGATGGCCTGATCGCAATGAATATCTACTCTTCCCCTTCTTATTCTCGTATCGTGTCGGGACATTAATTGAGAGACGGTACCCATGAATTCGCGGCCGGGATCGACTTGTAATAATTTTGGAAACGTTAAACGTTTTCCGTAATTTTTTTCGAAAGCATCGGTCACCTCTTTACTGTCTTTGGTCGTCAAAGGTTTCGCTTCTTTGTATGTAGTACCCACATCGACAACCGTTAACGCGTATTTATACGTATTTCTTTCCTACTTTATCGTGCGGTAAAAACAATAAATCGGCTTGGTGAGTGTCGTTTTCTTTAACTAACTCGAATTTAGGTCTCACGATATTTTTGGTCACGGGTAAATAGATTTGCCAAACGTCTTGTTTTTTTGAGAAAATCGAAGGATTCTTTTTCGCTAACTTCAGCCGCTTTGGATAATTTCTCGGTGGCGACTTTTCCTTTCCAATATCCTCGCTGACTATAATAGATGCATTTCATTCTTTCGTCCATTTTTTAAAGATTACAAAACTTTTTTTAATGTTCTTTGCCGCGTAAAACGCCAAACCCGTCCCCACCAACACGAACACTAATTCTTTGTCTTTTTGCGATTCGCTCGGCGTGTAAAAATCGCTCAATGTCGGTTCCGGTGGCATTCGGTCTTCCCCCGTCACTTGAGAATATAATCTAATGGCATCGTCGATCTGTTTAAACGTATACAACGCATGCTTCTCTTTCCTCAAGCGTTCGTTTAAAAAATCTAATCGTTTCTGTCGTTCGCGATTCCATTTGTCGCGGGCTGCCGTTAAACTTTCCATGGCTTCGTCGTGCCGCTTCTGTTCGTCGTGATTCGAAAATAAAAATTGCGATCCAGAAAAGGCTAAGGCATTTACGAGAACATCACCTATCATCATCGCTATCGTTGCCATTTTTAAACTTATGTTTTTTTATTTCATGATATCCGCGGATGATACCCCGTTTCACCAACATGTCTTTCGTATAGGTTGCCAAAGCATAATCGATCATGAGCATCTCGAGATCTTTGGGATTCAGCTCGAATTTGCGGAGGGGTGTATTTAAGAATTTCTTAGCGAGTTGAGCGTATCCGATTGCGATACCCATATCGATGGCAGCGTGATACGCCGCGTTGACGATATCTTTTTCGTTATTCGTCGACATTTTTAAATGCGTAAAAATTTTTTTTAAAGCATTTCATAAGTATTTGTCTGAGGTGGTTTAATTTTCGGAGTCGGTACTTCTTTTTGTTTTGTCGATAATAGGCGATTCAAGAGAAATATACCCCCAAAACTCACAACTATCCATTTCACATCATTAAAAATGCTTTCTGCATTTGCATTTTGCATTGCATTTGCATTTGCATTTTGCATTGCATTTGCATTTACATTACTCGTCACCTTTGCAAGTTTGCGTTTCTCCCATCCCTGTTTTGCAGCTTGCATCCGTTTTTCCTTCTTCGATTGTAGTAGTTCTTCCTTCTTCGACTGCAGTATTTCTTCTGTATTCATCCTTTCCTATATCATTAGATTTTTTATAATTCATTACATATTTAGAGAAGATGAGGGCTCCCGTCAACGGTGCCAAGTACATGCCGTATCGATAATACAATTCGCAGCACATTTCGCTCATGGCTATATCGATGAACGGATCTTCCGATAATTCGTTTCATAACTCGGGAACGTCCTTGACATCGAAAAAATGCGATAATCCTAATGTGTATAAACGAATCAACGAACTTCCAATGGCTTTAGAGACTTTAGCTCCCAGTTTCCTGTTATAAACTCGATACATTTTGTCTAATTCTTCGTCGTTCATTCTTTCGAGATCTGACATAGAGACGTGTTTTCCTAAAAATTCGCTCGATTTTCAGAGGCCGCTATGGCGCCTAACTTATCTTTGATCGCGGAGGATTAGGCTTTTGACGAAGCGTTTAAAACGTCTTCCACATTCATTTTATATATCTTATTATTTTTTTTAACGTTATCTCCGTTCGATGATAGCCTTTTAGTCGTAACACGAATAGCAACAGGGATAGAATGACTATGGTCGATAACGCGATAAAAAATAACGAGAAGATGATCACGATTTTGCTGATGCGTTTCATTTTTAAACAGTTAAAAACTTATATCCCCTCGGTTGCTTCGTACATAAAATGAGTTTACTGTGTTTGTGCTGCGATAACGCGTCTTTGATGCGTCGTTTCTCCGATTCTTCGTCTAAACATTCGTTGAAGGAAAATTTATCTTTGGTGAAAAATAAACAACACCATTTACTTTGAGAACAAAAGTCTTTGGACACGGAATTGTATCGTTGCGTTAAAATCCACACGCTTTGATTCGTCTGACGACCGGAAAATGCCAACATCGACAAAGCGTCCGCTTTCTTTTTTATTTGTTTCGTGGCCGAACAATCGTCGATGATATACAACGTTCAGATCCCTTTATATTTTTCGTGATAATATCTCAACAAGTCTTGTAATCGTTCTTCACCCGTTTTTTTAACGGGATTCACGATGATGATGCGTTCGTCTTTGGGATGTTTTAAATCTTCGCCTATCCATTCGCGGGAACGATACGCACTCGATGGCAGGACATAATTCGATGACGCGATCGAAACATGTCTTATATTCGGTTTCCAACAAATCGAGGGCAAACTCCGTCTTGCCGCAACCGGTGGCGCCCATGATCATGGCGAAATGGGGTTCTTTGATAAACATTTTTAAAAACACTTTATATTTTTTTAAGACATGACGTTCACGAAACGGCCGTTAGACATGTTAATCTGTCCGTCTTTGATGACGAAAATGTAAACGTCTAGGGTATCAGTTTCGGGAATTCTCTCGATGCGAACGGAAACGCCTTCGCTAATGTTTTGAAGTTTAAGGCCCGTGCCGTTGAGATGATTTTCCGTCGTCGTTCGTAAGTCTAACCAGAGGTCGTAATGATCTTTTAGATATTTTCCTAGAGTTTTTTCACACAACATTAATTCTTTGACGACAAACTCGGTGATATTTTCGCGATTCAAGGAGGCCAAGAAAAACTTTTTAATTTCTTCGAATTGGTGATGGGGTCTCATTCCGGCGGAGAAGAGTTGATTCGGTTGTCCCTTGATGGTCGTTTCTACTTCGGTGATTCTCGGACTATAAAATTTTTCCGGGTCGTCTTTAAAAATGTCTTTGAAGAGGAACAGAATTCCCAAGAGAGAGCTTGCGGGGGTGTTGATTTGATTATTGAGGACAGCGTCTGATTTATTCATCGTCGTTTTGCGATATCGCAATATTTGGTTGAAGTAATAGACGTGGTCTACCGCATACCTCTGTCTGATGCTGCGAGCGAGATTGATTTTTTCTAATTCGAAAGCGATGTTAGTCGCCTCATTACTAACCGCTCTATCGGCATCGGCGGGGTCTTTCAAGACGACGTGTTTAGCATCGTTAAACGTTAACATGTATTCCAATCTATCTTGTAATCCGGCTTGATAAAAAGGTTCGCTTGTTTCCAAGATTTCGAAATCTAAGGGAATACAAAACCGATTCCCGAACGCCGCCCCAAGTTCGTAGAATTCGCTACTCTCAAGTGGCATTTTGTATTGGATGGGTTTGCCCTTAAAATATTTAAATCTTTACTTTGTACTCCTTGATTAGCCATGTTACGTTGTTCTATTTTCCAAAGATCGTTGTAGACTAAACATTTATCCGCGTCGTCGATTGTTTGAACGGTATTTCCCGAAATCTTGATCTCGACTTTTTTGATGATGTTACGACCTGAATTATTAAACACACGTTTTAGCGAGATCGCCGCCGTTGACGTCGACTTCCATATCGAAGCATATTTTCGTACTTCTGGGAACGATGACGTCGTTTTCACTCAAATTTGGAAAGCGAATCGTTAAAGTATGATTTTCTTCGATACTCGAGGGATGATGGGAAACGGTGACCGTCTGGCGAATACCCTTTACGCCGAAGGGGGCGCGCAATTTTCTATTGGGGTCGAGAATATGTCCGTAGTTCATCATGTTTTTAAATTATGCGATAACAAAATCTAAATCGTTTTGAAAAATGGCTGATATCCACATTTTCAAAAATCCAACGTACGACGATGATGATGTTCAATAAACATCGTTTAACAACGATGATGATGATGATGTTCAATAAACGTCGTTTAACAACGACGACGACGATAATGCGATAAAAAAATTTAAATCGTTTTAAAAATGGATGACGACTTTGAATTGCGTGATAATCCTAATATGGACGATGACGATGATAATATTCAAGAAACGTCGTTTAACAACGATGACGACGACGAAACACCTCTTTTACCCAGCCCCGAAATAACACCTCGTGAAAATCAAAGAGAGCGATTACAATTGGGTGAAACAGTCGATAAATGGAACGAGCATTCGGTGAGTCCGATAGCGACTTAAGATTGAAACAAGATGATGAAGGAGGTTTATATGCATAATGGCACGGTGATTGGATTAAATTAACGCACGAACGTAATCAAAAAAAAAAAAAATCTTGGCTATTGGGACACTGAAACAATACGGCCTCGGATTTCTCGAAGCTTTAGGTGTGAAAGATCCTAAACAAAAGGCGTTAACAGTTAGACGTAACATTACGCAAGTCTTTGACGACATCGAGATGGAAACGAGCGTTAAACAAGTAGACGATGGTATTGAGATATTATCTGAAAATATAGAAGATTTAAACCGCGGATTGCCCATGAGAGAATTGTTCGGGTTAGATAAAAGTTTAAAGACCATTCGCAGTTCATTACGCGTTCAAGAAGCCAAAATAAATAGAGTTGGAACGCATGTTGTCGTAATGGAGAGATGACCTCGAAAAAAAACTGGCGAAAGGGAACGCATCGAGAAGGAAATAACCAAAATGCAAAACGAACTAGACGGCATGAACGAGAGCGTTGACATTCTAAGGGGAAAATTAAAATCGCAACTCACTGCCATCAAGGAAACGATTACGGGATTATTGAACAAGAATACTCCGCTGCGAGAGCGAATCACCGATTTATTCAAAGAACAGGGTATCACCATCGTTAGCGTCTTGACGGCAATCGGCATGACGGCGGGATTTTTAGTCGAATTACTCCTTCCGGGAAAGACGACGACGGTAACCTCGCCGTCGCCACCACCACCTGCCGATAAAGGCGGATTAAAAGAATGGATCAAAAGCCACTTGGAGTCCCTCGGTAAATTATTAGTGAGAATGGCGACTAAATTCGGGGAAGCTTTACCGGGAATCTTTGGATCGATCGTGTCGTGGTTATTGTCTACTTTGGGAAAAGCCGCCGTATTTTTGAGCGAACACCTTTGGCTATTGGCCACGATGATTGTCGGATTCTTATGGACTAAACTCGACAAAAAGTAAAAATGACACCAACGATAAAGCGAATATCGCCGTTTTTTGACTCTCGTGATCGGGAGGAGTTTCTTTAGGTTTGGGGATTTCTTTTTTGGGAATTTTCACGGGAGTAAACGTCGTCAGATTCAGCTCTTTGTTCGTTCCGATCTTGGCGTGTTCGGGGGCTACGACGATTTTGTTGTTTTAATGATTAGAGTGATTCATGCTGAGACGGAGATCCGACGGCATCATGTAAAACTTGGGATAGATCACGAAATCGACCTTACTATTGGCAAATCGAAGCGTGCTCTCGTAGCGTGCGATTTCGCTCGGCAAATCGACGGGACGATTGATGGCGTCTTCCGCGTTAGACACGAATTGTTTTTGAGCGTCTAGAGACGTGGGCCCCGAACCGAGGATGGAACTTCTGGTCTCCGCTTGAGCTCCCAACACGACCCTAGAATAGGTTCTGATCGACTCGTCCAATCACGAAAGACCCGGATTCGTCAAGCCGGTCGATCGATCTAACATAAACGTCGACCATTTGGTGACGTAGGAGGCGGAAATGCTACCTTTGATCTTCCAATCGGTATCGGAAGAGGCGTTAAATTCGCGATATAGACCTAGATAAGCCGATAGGTCGACTTTATTCGCCGTCTAATTAAAATCCGGAAGGGGTATCGACATTTCTTTCAAAACGCGTCTTATCGGATAGTAGACGTGAAAACAGAAAACTGATCGTCTCATCGTACTTTTATCCTTGAGATGTTCGACCGAAACGCCATATCCCATGCTGGTGCACCACACCGCGAAATTCAGTTGATTTTGCCAAAACCCTTTAATCGGATGTTGATACCAACGGGCTAACATGTCGTAATACTTTTGCGTACCATCCTCAAACGTATCGGCGACGGTATAATCTTTTCCCTTAAAGATATCTTCGAAGGACACGCGAAAATGGGTATCCGCCGAGACGTACAGGTCGAACGACGATAAATCTAAATGCTTCTTATTCTTAAACATTTTAAATAAAATAATTTTTTTTTAAAATGCTTCATTTCATCACATAAATCGGCGAACCCGTGAGATTAACCGACTACAACACGAATGGAAATTGAAAAGTGTTAGAGTAAAAAAAATCCACTTTTGGAACGGATTGTATAACATTAAACACGACGTACAGATCGGCTACGGGAGAGTCGGCAATCGTGTCAGGTTCAACACGTTCCGGCGGGACTCTACTCTATTCGAGATATACAAAAAATCGTATCGAAATGCGTTAAAAAAATATACGTCAATAAAGTGACGCCCAAAGTTCGGATCGATTTCGACGATCCCCCTAAAGTACTCCAATTACCTAAAGAATTCTATAGGATATTGGGGTTTACGCGACCGATATCGGCCGTGGGTTCCACCATCCTATCGGACGAGGCTATCGATATGACGCCCTTAAAGACGATTAACGTGTGTTCTAACATCGCCGACGATTACGTCGTGAACAGACAGCCTTCGAACGCGCTCGTGCACATTCCGTGTCCGGACGTTAAATTTAGCGTATTATTTCACGCCACGTTCGATGTCGACTTCCTCGACTTAAAACGGGAGATCCTGACCGTAGTGAGGATAGATCTATACGACGAATTGGGGGAACGGATCGATAACCACGGTTTTGACATTCACGTCTAATTAGAATTTAAAAAAAGATCATAATATAAAAATGGCGAGATCAGGATGGCTTTACGAGGATTTAGAAAACGAGGAGTTAAAAGTAGATATTTTGGAAAAGATTAAGGAAGATATGAACCAGATGATGAAGACTCGAATAACGATGAATACATTTCAATTCGATGTCAAAAACGGAAAAGTGAAGTCGCACGGATTAACCGTGCTCATGGACGGGCATCTCATCAGACTCGGATTATTGCGAGAGATCGATGTGACGCTCATCGTCAACGACGTCAAAAAGAAATCGTTTTTGACCGAAAATGGAAAAGTAGCCCTCATCAATCCACCAATAGAGTTAAAAAGCGGAGACGTCATCACCTGTTCGTCAAATAAAAGCTCTAAAACGGTGGGAAGCATTGCGGGGTTAATCGCGGTAGCGGTTTTAAAAAGAATATGAGTAAAAACATATATCCTTCTTTAGAAGAGGGCGACCCCACTCAGACCTATCGTTTACAGAAGATAAGCGAGATAGAACAGATGTTACGAAAGGAAATAGAGACGAGAAGTGGCGTTTACAAAAAAAATATAAACGAACGGCGACCACCGGCGAGGGCATCGACGCAGCTCTCGTGACCGCGGGCGTCGTGACGGCGGGAGTCGGATTCGCGATTCTCATCGCGTTGCCCATTCAGATCGTGGGTCTCGTTGTGGGTGGGGGGCATCGGACTGGCGATGAAGGGAGTTAAAAGATACTTGACAATCAAATCCAACAGACATCTGAAAATATAAAAATGTTGGCCGAGAGTAAATTAAATTCCATTACCGATCTGGTGAGTATATCTCTACAAGACGGTAAAACCAGCGACGACGAATTTTCTCAAGTGTGTAAGGAATTGGAACACTATAGAACGATGAAAAAATACATCAATCGTAAGGCCGTGGAAACCGTCGCCAAAGAAAAAAAAACCGATCGAGACAACAATTTACGGAAACAATTGGAACAACTGTGGGGGAGAAAGACAAACTCGTTTCAAAGTAAGGTGTCTTTGTTCGTTAGACGTTTAATTTATATTTTTATAAATATAAATTAGTACTTTCGGTGTCTTCCACTGTTTGAGGAGGTCCTCTACGATTTATATAATAACGATGTCTTTGTTGTTTTCTTTCATCACGGGAACGACACGCGGTGTATGGTGTGGAATCAAACATCAATTTTCCACACGATTCACAAAATTTCCCGGGGCGAAACTCGCGTTTTTCCATATATTTATGGTGAATAGAACAAAAGATCGTGTTCGACACGACTTTCTTCGGACAAGGAGAATCGCGTATCCTTCTAACGTGCATGGGCATCTGACACGTCGTTTTGTCATTCAACTCGATCCCGATACTATGAAACATTTTATTTAATAAACTAGTCATTTTATTAGATAATAGACATTTTTTAAGTCATTCAATTATCGTCGTCTTCATCGTCTGAGGAAAGCTCATAGTCAATATCGTCTACCATCTTATCAAATAGCTTACTTCCCTTGAGCATTTTCCCAACAGCAACAACATCCACAGAAGGTTTAATGGATTCGTTTGTAGATCCGATAAAAACAGAACTAAATTTTAAAACAGTAATAACTTTACAAGCTTTATCTACATAATCTGATGGTTTTAAATCACGCCTTCCTTCTTTTGTTTGTTTCATAAAAGTAGTTTTTATTTTTTCTTGATCCATTTTAAGTTTTGCGTAAATAACAGAAGGTTTGTCATCCCAATGTTTTAATATTTTAAGATCATCATACTTGATTGGCTTCTTTCTACCATTATCTTTAAAAACAGTGTCATGTTTCTTAGTTTCTTTTCTAATAAATTGTTCAATCTGTTGAACAACTTCCTTAAATTTTTCTTGTTCCTCTTTATGCTTATCATCCTGATTAAAAACTAATGATATACTAAATAAATTTATCACTTACTCCATACGATAAAAAGGTGGGAGTTTGTATTCTAAGAGGTTGATAGATGCCATCACCATAGCGATAAACTATATTGGCGAAAGAATTGCCATTCTTACCTTTTCTAAGTTTTTCGACTCTTAACTTATTTAAGTCAAACTCATCGACATTAATTTTACATGTCTTACCACTCGTACCCATTTTGATATTCATATTTTTATCAAGTAAATTCAATTTCTTGTTAAGTTAATATAACTACTCGTAGCCTTCACGGTCCGCAGCGTTCATTGATTTCTCGGAAGTCGGGGGTCTACCGTTTCTCGGAAGTCGACGACTTCCGAGGTACGATTCGATCCACGAGATTGGAGAGTTTTAATGGTACAATTCGACTTGGCATGTGGCTGTCACTCTATCACACACATGTGTGCATTTATATGCGTATGCATGTATGTGTGTTTGTAGGCTATGTATGTTTGGATGTGCAAGTATGTGTTAATATAGGTGTTTGTGTAGAGGTAAGTGTGCATGGATATTTGTGTATTTATGAATGTATGTGTGTATATGTTAATGTATGGTAGGTATGTATGTAGGTAGGTGTGGATGTGGGTGTGTTTGTATGTGGATGAAGGTATGTATGTATGTATGTATGTATGTATGTGTTGATGTAGGCCTATTTGTGTTAATGTATGTGTTTATGTGGATGTTAGTGTCTTAATTTGGTCAATTCAGGTCTTTATACCCCTCAGGTCACTATACCTTCCCCCAAAAAACAATGTAATCAATAATTTGCATATTACTGTATGTAGTATATGGAGAGACCTGTACCAAGGTTGAATCCAACCACTAATCCTAGCGTGATCCGTGGATCGAATCGTACTGCGGAAATCGTCGACTTCCGAGAAACGGTAGACCCGTCGATTTCTGAGAAATGCGGTCGTACACACAAATTCCCGAGTGCTAAAAATACCACGACGAGTTTGTTAAATACGTACAGGTAAGAGAAACGATCGATGGTTATTTACTAGTTTAGATAGAAAAGTTGGTTTAAAAGAAAATGTTATATATATATATATATATATATATATATATATATATATATATATATATATATATATATATATATATATATATATATATATAAAAAGCATGAATACGGAAGAGCAAGTCAAACAGAATCTACGTCGCGTTCTGGAAAAAAATCTTCTTATGGGGGTTGCTAAGGTAAAGCATGGCCCATGGTTTGACGGTGGATCGAAAGAAAAATTCGTTGAAAGACATATTAATTTTTGTAACGTCGAGCAGTTTGAAGGTTTTGAAAGACTCTTGGGAGACGAATGGTTTATAAAAATTTGTGACGATAATGAAAAATGGATGGTAGAGCAAGTCAAACGGGAATTACTTCGCATTTAAAAAAAAGATCTTTTTAAAGGTATTGCTAGGATGAAACATAATGAATGGTATACGGATGGAAGGCTGAGAATTCCCATTAAAGATTTTTTTTAGATAAACTTAACATCATCAAGGAGTTTGAAAGCTTCGAAGAAATGGTTATACAAATGATTTGTGAGAAAATTGATATAATGGCTTAAGAAAGTTTGATTAGTTTATAAAATTGCTCATTTTATTAGATAAAATGTTTAGTAAATGCGGAACCGAACAAATTTTAATCAAAATACCCGGGGACGAAATAACTTGCTTGATGCCTAAAATGAAGGGTCGCAGTCTTTGTTCTAAGAAGGTCGTTCCCAATTCCATCTTTTGTTCTAGTCATCATAAATACGTGAAAGCTCGCGGATTTCACACGTTGATTTTTTGCGAATCGTGTGGAAAAGTATTAGCGAAAAATAATAAGTATAGTATATGTCTTTCGTGTGATGAAGGAGGACGACAGCGACAACACGATCGTTATATCGCTCGTTAGAGGACCCCCACTCAAAACTGTGGAAGACCCCGAAAGTATTAATTTATATTTATAAAAATATAAATTAAACGTCTAACGAACAAAGAAACCTTACTTTGAAACGAGTTTGTCTTTCTCCCCAACAGTTGTTCCAACTGTTTCCGTAAATTGTCGTCTCGATCGTTTTTTTCTTTGACGACGTTTTCCATAGCCTTACGATTGATGTCTTTTTCATCGTTCTATAGTGTTCCAATTCCTTACATACTTGAAAAAATTCGTCGTCGCCGCTTTTACCGTGTTGTAGAGATTTACTCACCAGATCGGTAATGGAATTTAATTTACTCTCGGCCAACATTTTTATTTTCAGATGTTTGTTGGATTTGATCGTCAAGTATCTTCTAACTCCCTTCATCGCCGGTCCGATGCCCCCCCCCCCTCCACGACGAGCCAGCGGTCACGAGAGCCGCGTCGATGCCCTCGCCGTTGGTCGCCGTTCGTTTATATTTTTTGTAAACGCCACTTCTCGTCTCTATTTCCTTTCGTAACGTCTGTTCTATCTCGCTTATCCTCTGTAAACGATAGGTCTGAGCGGGATCGCCCTCTTCTAAAGACGAATATAAGTTTTTACTCATATTTTTGATAGATTTATTTTTTTTAAACCGCTACCGCGATTAATCCCACAATGCTTCCCACCGTTTTAGAGCTTTTATTGAACGAAAAGATGATGACTTCTCCGCTTTTTAATTCTATCGGTGGATTGACGATGGCTACTTTTCCAGTTTTGGTCGAAAGCGATTTCTTTTCGACGTCGTTGACGATGAGCTTCACGTCGATCTCTCGCAATAATCCGAGTCTGATGAGATGCCCGTCCATGAGCACGGTGAATCCGTGCGACTTCACTTTTCCGTTTTTGACATCGAATTGAAAATGTATTACATCGTAATTCGAGTCTTCATCATCTGGTTCATATCTTCCTTAATCTTTTCCAAAATATCTTCTTTTAACTCCTCGTTTTCTAAATCCTCGTAAAGCCATCCCGATCTCGCCATTTTTTATATTATGTTCTTTTTTTTTTAATTCTAATTAGACGTGAATGTCGAAACCGTTGTTATCGACCCGTTCCACCAAGTTGTCGTATAGATCTATCCTCACTTCGGTCAGGATCCCCCGTTTTAAGTTGAGGAAGTCGGCACTGAACGTGACGTGATATAATTCGCTAAATTTTACGTCCGGACAGGGAATGTGCACGAGCGTGTTCGGAGGCTCTCCGTTCACGACGTAATCGTCAGCGATGCTAGTACACACGCTAATCGTCTTTAAGGGCGTCATATTGATGGCCTCGTCTGATAGGACGGTGGAACCCACAGCCGATATCGGTCGCGTAAACCCCAATATCCTATAGAATTCTTTAGGTAATTGGAGTACGTTAGGGGGATCTTCGAAATCGATTCGAACTTTGGACGTCACTTTATTGACGTATATGTTTTAACGTATTTCGATACGATTTTTTTGTATATCTCGAATGGAGTAGAGTCCCGCCGGAACGTGCTGATACCTGACACGACCGACTGTCCCATAACCGATCTGTACGTCGCGTTGAATGTTATACAATCCGTCCAAAAAGTGGATTTTTTTACTCTGACACACCAATTCTCATTCGTGTTGTCTATATAGTCGGTTAGTCTCACGGGTTTATTCGCCGATTTTGTAATGAAGTGAAGTATTTTAAAAAGAATTTATTTTATTTAAAATGTTTACGAATAAGAAGCATTTAGATTTATCGTCGTTCGACCTGTACGTCTCGGGGGATACCCATTTTCGCGTGTCCTTCGAAGATATCTTTAAGGGAAAATATTAAACCATCGTCGATACGTTCGAGGATGGTACGCAAAAGTATTACGACATGTTAGCTCGTTGGTATCAGCATTCGATCAAAGGGTTTTGGCAAAATCAAATGAATTTCGCGGTGTGGTGCGCCACCACGGGATACAGCGTTTCGGTCGAACATCTCAAGGATAAAAGTAACCTCATGAGACGATCGTTTTTCCGTTTCCACGTCTGCTATCAGATAAGATGCGTTTTGAAAGAAATGTCGATACCCCTTCTGTCGGATCCGGATTTTAATCAGACGACGAATAATATCGACCTGTCGGCTTATCTACGTCTATGTCGCGAATTTAACGTCCCCTCCGAGACTGATTGGAAGATCAAGGGTAGCATGTTTGCCTCCTACGTCACCAAATGTTCGACGTTTATGCTAGATCGATCGACCGGTTTAACGAATCCGGGTCTTTTGCGATTGGACGAGTCGATCAGAACCTACTCTTGGGCCGTGTTGGGAGCTCAAGCGGAGACGAGAAGTTCGGGGGCCACGTCTCTAGAGGCTCAAAAACAATTCGTGTCTAACGCGGAAGACGCCATCAATCGTCCCGTCTTTTTGCCGAGCGACATCGCCCGCTACGAGAGCACGCTTCGATTTGCCAATAGTAAGGTCGATTTCGTGATTTATCCCAAGTTATACATGATGCCGTCGGATCTCCGTCTCAGCATGAATCACTCGAATCATTATAACAACAAGATCGTCGTAGCCCCCGAACACGCCAAGATCGGAACGAACAAAGTGTTGAATCTGACGACGTTCACTCCCGTGAAAATTCCCAAAAAAGAAAGTCCCAAACCTAAAGAAATTCCTCCCGATCACGAGAGTAAAAAATCGGCGATATTCGCTTTATCGTTGGTGTCATTTTTTTCTTTTCGTCGAGTTTAGTCTATAAGAATCCGACAATCATCGTGGCCAATAGCCAAAGGTGTTCGCTCAAAAATACGGCGGCCTTTCCCAGAGTAGACAATAACCACGACACGATCGATCCCAAGATTCCTGGTAAAGCTTACCCGAATTTACTGGCCAATCTCGCTAATGATTTTCTGAGGGACTCCAAGTGGCTTTTGATCCATTCTTTTAATCCGCCTTTATTGGCAGGTGGTGGTGGCGACAGCGAGGGTACCGTCGTCCCCGGAGGGAGTAATTCGACTAAAAATCCCGCCGTCATGCCGATCGCCGTCAAGACGCTAACGATGGTGATACCCTGTTCTTTGAATAAATCGGCTATTCGCTCTCGCATCGGAGTATTCTTGTTAAACAATCCCGTAATCGTTTTTCCTTGATGGTAGTGAGTTGTGATTTTTAATTTTCCCCTTAGAATGTTGACGCTCTCGTTCACGCCGTCTAGTTCGTTTTGTATTTTGGTTATTTCCCTCTCGATGCATTCCCTGTCGCCGGGATTATTTTCGAGGTCCTGTCTCCATTGCGACAACATGCGTTCCAACTCTATTTTTTTTGTTGGCTTCTTGAACGCGCAAAGAACCGCTAATGGTCGTTAAACTTTTTTCTAAACCCAACAATTCTCTCAAGGGCATTTCGTGGTTTAAATCTTCTATACTTTCAGATAATTTCTCAATCCCATCGTCTACTCGTTTAACGCTCGTTTCCATCTCGATGTCGTCAAAGACTTGCGTAATGTTACGTCTAACTGTTAACGCCTTTTGTTTAGGATCTTTCACACCTAAAGCTTCGAAAAATTCGAGACCGTGTTGTTTCAATGTCCCAATAGCCAAGAATTTTTTTGGATTACGTTCGTGCGTTAATTTAATCCAATCACCGCGCCACGATGCATATAAACCTCCTTCAGTATCTCGTTTAAGTCTTAAGTCGCTATCGGACGTGCCGAATGCTCGTTTCCATTTATCGACTGTTTCATCAAATTGTAATCGCTCTCTTTGATTTTCACGAGGTGTTATTTCGGGGTGGGTAAAAGAGGGGTTTCATCGTCGTTAAACGACGTTTCTTGAATCATTATCATATTATATTATATTACGATTTCGGAAAACGACGATGAATAAATCGGACGCCGTCTTCAATTATCAAATCAACACCTCCGCACACTCTCTCTCGGGCATTCTGTTTCTCTTCAAAGATATTTCTAAAAACGACCCAGAAAATTTTTATAATTCGAGAATCACTAAAGTGGAAAAGACCATCGAGGGACAACCGAATCAACTTTTCTCCGCCGGAACGAGACCCCATCACCAATTCGAAGAAATTAAAAAGTTTTTCTTGACTTTCTTTTATCGCGAAAATATCACAGATTTCGTAGCCAAAGAATTAATGTTGAGTGAAATAAATCTAGGAAATTATCTCAAAGATCATTATGGTCTCTGGTTAGATTTACGAACGACGCCGGAAAACTATATCCACGGGACGGGTCGTAAACTTCAAAACACTAGCGAAGGCGTTTCCGTCCGAATAGAAAGAACCCCCGAAACCGATACCGATCCCCTGGACGTTTACATTTTCGTCGTCAAAGACGGGCAGATTAACATATCGAACGGTCGTTTCAAGAGCGTCATGTCTTAAAAAAATATACAGTATTTTAAAAAATGTTTATCAGAGCACCCCATTCCGCCATGATCGTGGGCGCCACCGGTTTCGGCAAGACGGAGTTTGTGCTCGATTTGTTGGAAACCGAATATAAAGATTTATTCAAACATATCGTCATATTATGCCCATCTATCGATTTTAACCGAGGGTATCGTTCCCGCGAATGGATAGGTGAAGATTTAAGACATCCCAAAGACGAATTCATCATCATCGTGAATCCCGTTAAAAAAACGGGGGAAGAACAATTACAAGACTTGTTGAGACATTATTACGAAAAATATAAAGGCACCTCAACATTATACATCATCGACGATTGTTCGGCCACGAAGCAAATAAAAAAAGAAAGCGGACGCTTTGTGGATGTTGATCTTTTCCGGTCGTCACGCGAATCAAAGCGTGTGGATTTTAACGCAACGATTCAATTCCGTGTCCAAGGACTTTCGTTCTCAAATTAAAAAGTGTTGTTTATTTTTCACCAAAGATAATTTTCCTTCAAGGGATGTTTAGAGGAAAACGACGTCATCCCCGAAGAATCGGAGAAACGACGCATCAAACGCAGTAAACTCATTTTATGTACGGAGCAACCGACGGGGTATAAGTTTATAAACACTTTTTGAATTTTCATAAAGGAAAATATTTAAAAATAAGTATGGAGCCGGTGACAATAAAAAAATTTGATGAAACTAAATTATGTATGGGCAAAATTTTTTCGGCTAATAATCGCGTGAAATATCACAAGATACCGATCAATTATCAGTATTCGAAGGGGTGGGTTATAAAAACACCCAAGTTGGAGTCGAATGGGATATGGGAAAGCACAAATCACTCGACTGGAGAATTAACCGGTTATTCTATGGGTTTTATGATAACCGATGAAAAACGATTTTTCGAAACGATGGAGAAAATCGTAGAGTTTATAAGAGCAAAATTGAAGGAACTCGTCCCCGAATTGAAGAGACAAAAACCCATCGATGTAGAAAATTTAGACATTGTTACTTTAAACGAACGGTATGACAATTTTGTGATGTACCCCAAATTAAAATTCGACAAGAGAGACAGAGAGTGACTTGCCCTTGACTAAGGTGGATGGTAAGTCTTCTTGATTAGAAAATTAACGCTCAAACGTCTTATAAGTGAGGAATAGAGACAAGTAGAATATTTCTATTTCATTCCTAAAGACTTTCACAAACAATTATATACGGGGGTAAGACCTTAATTGTTTTAAATACAAAAAGAGAATCTAAAAAACAAAATGTACCAAATTCAAACAAATGAAATGCCCGCCATTACCCAGACATATGCGGAAGCCGTCAATCCATCGGTAAAAAGGACTGAAAAACCACGACAAAAATGGCTAAGTCATGTAGAGTTGTATAAAGCCCTTTCTGACATTATCCCGCATGAAAATATAGCAGGTATTCAGAGGGTAAAAGGGTTATGGCGTATTTATGTCGATAACATGGAATCGTGAAATAAAGTCCTAACAGTTGGATTCACTTTAAGTGGAAGATCATTACGCATATATTCGTCCTATCCAAATCGCTCATACATAGATGATGACAATATTACCAATATACGTATACAAAACGTCCCACTATCTGCAGATGATGGTCAGATACAAAGAACATTCACATCAATGAATTGTGGCGAGATTATAAGTCTATTTCGTGAGAAACACCGCATAGACGGGAGACTCACAAATTGTGAAAACGGGGACCGTATAATGTGTGTACGCAACCTGAAACAACCTTTACCTATAGCCATGAAAATAGGTCGATACAGAGCAGTGATACGTAATAAAGGTCAAATCAACCCCAATAGCAGATGTTCAAAATGTCTCAAAAGAGGTCATGTGGCAAGAAATTGCACTAATGAGGTGATTTGCAGAACATGTCAAAGTGAGGGTCACATTTCATCTGAGTGTCCTATGCCACTCTCTGAGAATCATGATGACCAAATAACTGATACAGAGATCAGCTGATCGACATCTGAAGATATATATCAGAGGAAGAGGAATCACCGACTGAGGAAGTTGAACAATAAATTGAATCACCAATAAAACTAAACCAAAACAAGAAAAACATCAACAAAACAATGTCAAATTGCTTAAAAGGAAAGTAAAACTGGAACTCAACATAAACAAATTGGTGCAATTGACAAATTTCTGAAGGCCAATGGAACTGAAACTCCTTCAAGAAAATCTACTAACATTCCTTCGTGTGTTAGAACCCTACCAATCACCAGCAGAACTATGTAGCAGGCCAGACATAAAACACCATAAATTATCAACAAGTGCAGGGAACAAAACTTAATAGACTCATCTTCTTTTTGCCTTGATTGAATGATAATAAATAAAAAAATATATCAACAAATGAAATTGATTAAAAATCATTTTATTACAGTAAAAGCAAAATATATATATGATATGTATATATTATATAGAAGTGTATGAATAATAACAAAAAAACTTTCAAATTAAAACAAATAAGATTTGCAAAATGGTTAAGGAAAATCTAGATACACAAGAATTAAATAAAAAAGTAATTTTTACACCTTTACATTATTCTCTCACATCACTTAAAATGTCAGAAAAATTACACTGTTCATCACTGAATGCTCAGGGTATTGGAAATGAACAAAAAAATTCGCCTGCACCAATGGATAAAACACAAAAATCGGATATTACACTGATTCAAGAAACACATTTCACACAAACAATAGAAAATCGCATTAATTCAGAATACCAAGAGACATGTTACCATAGCTTTGGAACAAGCAAAAGTAGAGGAGTATCCATTTTTATAAACAATGCACTAAAAACTGAAAGTATAGATGTAATTAAAGATTCTGAAGGTAGGTTTATAATATTGAACATAAAAATTAATGAAGATACATTCACTATGCCCCAAATGAAAGAAACAAAAGAAATACTTTCTTTGAAAAATTGGGTACAAAATTAGCCAAATGTAGAAAAGGTTTTTTTGTGATTGGAGGGGACTGGAATGAAGTCCAAGAACAAATTGATCGAAAAAACAAAAAATAACTTTAAAAACCCAGTAGAAAATTTTAAGTTATTGCAGAAAAACCATAATCTCTCAGACGTCTGGAGACTAAATAACCCAGAAAAACAACCGTTTACATGGAAACGAAAATCATCAACCACAGAAGCAAGCTGAATAGACGTCTTCGTCATATCAAAATAAATTATACAAAAAATTACAAAAAAAACATAAGACCAGCAATGATAAAAACTGCAGACCATCAGGCTATATCAATCATAATAAACTGTAAAATTCCTCCAAGAGGCCCTGGCTATTGGAATTGGAATAATATTTTATTAAAAAACGAAAAATATGTAATTATGATAAAAAGTATAATAAATAAACACAAAAAGGAAACAGAAGACATGTACAGTTCAGAAAGTATGAAAATACCCTGGGATCTTCTAAAAATAGAAATTAAAGAGAAAAGTATTGCTTTCAGCAAGAACAATGCAAAACAGAACAAAAATGAAATCGAAAAACTAGAAAACAATTACAAAATAAATACAATGAAAGAGACAAAAAAAATGTAGATGAAGAGATAAAAGAATTAGAAAATAAAAAACTCTATGAAAGGACAGGGGGCAAAAATTAGGTCAAGGGTTAAATGGTTTGAAGACGGGGAGAAAAATACTAAATATTTTCTATCGCTGGAAAAACAAAGACAAACACAAAAATCAATCATAAAAATAAAAAACAAAAATCGAAAGGTTTAAGATTAGGAAACCAAAGAAGAATTGAAGACAATTTTGAGAATATATGCTGGAATGAAATAACAATTAAAACCTTAGGGGTACATTTTGGTTTAAATTAAGAAAAAACACAAGAAAAAAATTTTTGGCAGAATACAAATCATCAAATCATTATTACTTCCACAATTAACTTTCCTGTTTTCAGTGCTGTACACACCTTTATTTGTTATTTTAGAATTTGAAAAAGTAATATATGACTACATATGGGAAGGAAAACGTGAAAAAAATCAAAAGAAAAACACTAATAAGAAACTACAACGATGGCGGTATAAAAATGGTTGACTTAAAATCCTACATATCAACAATTAGAATAAACTGGATAAGAAAATTAATAAATGAAGAAGATGGCTTATGGAAACAAATACCAAAAATTAATCTAGAGAAATTTAATGAATGAATTTAAGAAATTTAAAAAACCTAGAAGAATTAGATAAAATTTCACCTTTTTACAGAGACATAATAAATACTCGGTTTGATACACATGATGATAATAAAACATATATCAAACTTTTAAACAAAAACAAAATCCTATTTAAAAACACTTGCAACAAAGAAATATATGAACACTTTGTAAAACTAAGATCTGAATCTCCCATAGGATATTTATATTGGAAAAATTCCTTAAACATAGATAATGCACATTTAAAATCAATGAACTTATTCATATTTTATCTCTTAGATGAAAACAAATTAAAAGAATTTAGATGGAAACTAGTAGAATAAAATATTGGTTACAAAACAAATTTTATATAATTGGAAAATTGAAAAAGACCCTTACTGTAATATATGTAACACTAATGATGATTATGATCACTTTTTCACTAAATGTAAGTACTTGTTAATTTTCAAATCTTCTATAAATGATTTCTTTAAAAAGATAGGATATGAAATAAATATGTTTACATTAAAAAACTTTGTCATTGGATATAAAATACAAATAAAGAGTATAATGACTTGAACTATTTCCTCACCGTAATTGCTTACTCTATATACAAAAGCTATTTTATAAGTGAAAAGAAGAAAAATAAAGTCAACATCTCAAACATTCTCAAACAACAAATATACAATAAAATGTCTATATACAAAGAAAAAAAAACCAAACCTCATACAATTTTTGGAAAACCTATTCAAAAAATATATTATGCAATAGAACAGCACACATCACTGGTAACACATTACCGTAAACCATAATAACCCAGTGTAGCATGGTATCTTCACAAAAATGCAGTCATCTTAAATAAAAAAAAAAAAAAAAAAAAAAAAAAGATGAATGAATAATAAGTGAAATATACATGTAAGAAACCAAAAATTAGTGATCAAAGAAAAAATAACAGCAAGTTTAATATTATTTTCAATATCAATATAATAAATATTATCATACACATCTATTTAAATGTGTGTTAATTGTATCGGGATACTTATGTATTGTACATAGATATATATGTACATGTAATGTACAAGGTATTATGTATGTTTAGGTGTGTGTATGTGCCTTTGTGTGTGTGAGTATATGCATATACAATTGTCGTGTTGTGTTTGTGTGTGAATGTATAGATACAACTTACATATGTGCATATCCTATATAACAATATATTCAATTATGCTTACACATTATGTATGTCTGTATTATGTGTGTATGTGTACATGTATGGTGAATATAGATATAAATATTCGTTGGTGTGCATACATAAGTATGAGTAGGTACATATATGCATGGTGAGAAAAATATATAGTTTATACAACCTTTTTCTATATAAATAATAGTTTGTAAACACGTATGTGAGTGTAGCTATAATTAATTAATTAATTAATTAATTAATGTATGTATGTATGTATGTATGTATGTATGGGTTAAAGAAAATGTATGTATGTAATAACAACTAAATGTTGTGTGTGTGTACAATAAATATGGTATGTATGTATGTATGTATGTATGTATGTATGTATGTATGTATGTATGTATGTATGTATGTAAGTGTGCATGTACTTAGAAGTTTGTATGGATATACATGTCTATGTATTTATATTTGAATGTTTATGCATTTAGATAACTGTATCCAGGTGGGTGAGCGGATATATATTTGTTTATATATATACAAATGTATTCATGTATGATTGATTGTAAGTAAAATATATTAAGAATATGTATTAAGTAAACAATATGTTTACGGCCTCAACAAATGTAAATATTTCGAGTACTGGGCAACTACAAACATGGTTCCATTTAGTGGCATCACAAAATTCCAAAAGCAATTAAGAAAATGTATATTAAAGAGCACTTAGCTAAAAATGGATGCATCATTTCTCTCCGAATAATCAGATCTCGTCTTCTGTTTTCCATTTGATAAAATCATTATTGTTACAGAACTCCTGTCGTGTGAATTCAAACACTATCTAAACAATATACTCCATTCCAGATTCAAATATAAACTACTTTTAGATGAACAGCACCGACTAATCTCCTTCAAACCTACTGTAAAACACGTGGTGTTTCAGACCTCAATTTCACAAAATTTCTGTGCATTTTACAGTAAATGTTGAGTGATAAGAATCTGGTTTGTCTAATCAGAGCGTCTCCCAAGGATTGGACTTTCAGATTCTCAAGAGGTTTGTGATTTCCCTTTCTGCTCAACACACCCAAGTTTGCTTATTTTCTCCCATGTTTCAAACACATGTTTATGTACATAAATAGAACCTCACACAATTTTTTAAACTACATTAGAGTTATAAATTATATATTATAGTGTGACGCCATAGTGCGTGTGTGGACAGAGAAATTCTGACTTGGCAAAATGGCAGATACGCCTGTCCAAGGTGGGAGAAAATCCTAATCATGGAGACAAAGATTAGAAAAATTATTTCGCGTAAAACAGTGCAATACTTGATAAGTTGCACGAAACTGAATAATATATATATATATATATATATATAATATAAATATATATATATATACATGACCAGTTTATATATTTAATATATATATTTTTTTTTTTTTTTATACATGACTTTTTTTTTTATATTCCAGCATTAACCTGTGTGTTTTACCTTGAAATCATGAAAAAATTAGTTGAACTTGAGTAATGTTTAAATTTGCTGACTGCGGGTCCAGATGTTTAACTACATAACATGATAGCAAACGATGTTTAAAGACGTTATAGATATAGTGACGTTATGGTGAATATTAGTTAAAATCACGAATCACATAACTTTATATGCGGTTTCCGTCAGTAGAAACATTTTGTAACGCAACGATCACAAAGAAATAAAGACAACGCCGTTGAGGTCGCAAAAAACGTGTTAAAAATTGAATTTTAAATATAAATATTAATATATATATTGATAAATATCAATGTGTTTTATTATATATTTTACCGTTATATTTACGGGCATTACTTTATATCTCTAGCTTTATTTGGTGACATTGATTTGTTGGGCGATATAAGCAAACGATGTTTAAAGACGTTATAGATATAGTGACGTTATGGTGAATATTAGTTAAAATCACGAATCACATAACTTTATGCGGTTTCCGTCAGTAGAAACATTTTGTAACGCAACGATCACAAAGAAATAAAGACAACGCCGTTGAGGTCGCAAAAAACGTGTTAAAAAGTGAATTTTAAATATAAATATTAATATATATATTGATAAATATCAATGTGTTTTATTATATATTTTACCGTTATATTTACGGGGATTACTTTATATCTCTAGCTTTATTTGGTGACATTGATTTGTTGGGCGATATAGAGAGGCCCGTTCAGGGGGCCTGCTCATTATTGTTTGTGAAGTTAACATAAACAGCATGATACAGCATCATTTTAGATTCAAAAGTAAAAGTAAAAAAAAAAAAGATCGATAAGATAAATATATTTGTTGTTCACCTTAATTTTGCAGGCATATATATAAGTAAATATACATCACAATCATTGTAACTAAAATTACACATTGGATTAAAGTATGCCAATTTAGTTTTTTTTTTTTTTTTGTAAATAGAAACCAAACTTTTCGTACCTCCTCGGAATTAAATTGAAGCATTTGGGAACATTAGCATTACAATTGATTAAGTTGGATTTAAACTTTTGAAAACTGGCCAAATTTAACGTTAAACAGTTGAATTGAAAGCATCAAATTTTAAATTAGAATACCGAAATACTGGCATTTTGTGACATCCGTTGTGTAATGAAAAACGTGATATCTACTAAGGGATAATTGATCAAGAAGTATCACCACATTTTACATTTTGCCTCCAGATCTATAATGAATTCAGAAAACATGAGAAATACATCGCTAAGTGAAAACGAATGTCTCTCTTTGCTCAATCATCATGTCTATCGTTGAACAGTTAGTTGTCTTTATTTGGTAGTATCAGACGGTAGTCTTTTTGACAAGATTCTCTGTAGCCATTGTAAACATTTGTGCTGCTTTTCCTCTGAAACGAAATGCAAAGCATTATGAAGAAAGGTTATTTACGTCCAAACGTTTTTGTAACAATAATTATAGTACAATTCAAATAACAGGACGTGGCGGAGTAACCGTTTGGTTTTCATATAGATGATTCAACTCATTTATTGTTTATAAAAGCTTCTCTGGAAAGACGTTTTATTCATTGAGTCCAAGATTTAAAATTGTATAATGCAAACACAATTAAAGAAATAAAATTTATTCGGAGAAAGTAATTTAATAAAATATTGAATTAATATTAAGGATTTTGAACAACTCCAAGACACACTTTCTGATAGCTAAAATTCCACACGACGCACTTTCTGATAGTCAAACTTTTATACCACGCACTTTCTGGTAGTCAAATTTCCACACGGCGCACTTTCTGACAGTCAAAATTCCACACGACGCACTTTCTTATATTCAAAATAAAATGTCGGGTAGAAAACAGAAGGGAAACGTGAAATCATTATCCTTTTATACTAAATGGTGAAGAGGTATAGTAAAATCCGTCTTATTAATTCTTTCTTGGCCTGGATGAATTTAAGTTTTAATATGATAACAATAACAATAAAAGAATTGCTTTACCTGTGTATATCTTTTTTATACTGTGTATAAATCTAAGTAGTAAGCAAGGGGCCCAAAGAGCCTTAGCGGTCACCTGAGGGAAATGTATAATTGGGAAAGGTTTATTGGAATATAGGGTCCTTCTCAAAGGAGGCTGTGTCAAATAATTTCCATTTTCTGTTTATTGAAACTGTATCAAATATGGGCCTTTTTGGTTTTTACTTATACTTTACTTTTTAGGTAATAAAGCATAACGACATTTACAGGACATAAGCTGTGTTTACAGAAATAGCTAACTCTTTCTACTATAACTACTTGTACATGATGTACAATAATAGATAAGAGTCATACATATATATTTCTATACATTTTGTGAAAAAAAGATCAGGCCAAGTGTAGTATGCATATACAAATAGTAAGGATGGATTAAAGAAACTGATTTCCCAACTAATTCTCACACAATATATAGGGATTCAAGAATTGCTTTACCCGAGTATATATTTTAGATACTGTGTATAAATCTAAATAGTAAACAAGAGGCACAGAGAGCCTTAGCGATCACCTGAGGGAAATGTATTATTGGGAAAGGTTCATTGGAATAGAGGGCCATTATCAAAGGAGGCTGTTTTTTAAATTATTTCCATTTTCAGTTTATTGAAGCTGTATCAAATATGGGTTTTTGTGGTCTTTACTCATAATTCAATTGTTTTACTCATAATTCAAAAGACTGCAAATCATCTAACGTTGTTTACGGAATTGAGTGTACCTTGTGTGGTTTGATTTATGTTGGCGAAACTAAGGGGTCCTTTAAAAAAGAGTATCTGATCATCGATTCGAGATTAATAATGGGGGTAACCAGTTACTCTATAGACATTTCAACTCTCCTGACCATTCCATCTTATCTATGCGAGTGCGTATTAATTGAAAAATAAACCACTGGACCAACAATCCACCTCTAAAGTACCCCCTTCCGTAGACAACGTAAAGAATTTTGGATTAAACAGCTTTGCACTGCATATCCTTATGGATGCAACGATAATATCCAAAGTGTAGGCAATCTATGAAGCTCACTGTGTAAAGGCGTTAATGTGATGGAACTGTTTAATTCTAAAGTAAGACGTAAACGAAGTCACGGACATCGTTCATACAACCGACTCTACATACATGATGTCACTTTTTCCTCTCTTTTATCTTACGTTAACAAACAAAAAATTGGGTCTTCATCACATTCACAGCAAACTGTATTCTGTTCCTTTTACAAATCTCAATAAACTTTTTCAAGAAGCAAGAATGAACCCTACACGGATTCTTCAACCCTAGAATACATATAGAATACATTATAATGGGCATCGCTTATCACAGACTGTTTAAGCCTGCACGCGTAACAAACGATGACAGTTCTGAACAGAAACGTCTTTCCTTAAACTTAAATGTACAAATAAAGGCATAGACACTTTAAACATTGGCAATGTTCTAAATCATAAAAAGTTCAGTCCTGTATGCCACCATATGTTAAACTGAAGACCACGCCTTGCATTTTTATATAGATATATACCTAGTATCGCATCCAAGCTATTCAATCACAAACATGTTTTGCAGTGCCTAGACATTAACCATCTTCTACACAACACTGTCACATGTTCATGTGCTTCATCTCCTTTCAAATACAATACTATCGGGTATGTCATTACCGGCGACGTTTCTATTGTTGAAAATGAAAGCCTCAAAAATCTTATTTTAAGGGGCCCTAAATACCAGGAAGCCCGTCAGAATTTCGGTTTAGTTATGGGTTCTGTCGAAGATTATGCCAGACGATGGGCCAAACATGAAGACGTAGAACCAGACACTTTGTCTGAATGGCTGAAAGCTATACGATGGCTGATAAAATACGAAATTCGAAAACCTTAAAGGGACTATGAAAACACGTTATCCCTCTGTTTTAAATGATCCAGAAGTAGTAACTGAACTGGATAGGTTACATGACCAATATGTACTGGCACCAGCAGACAAAGCCTCAAATAATATAGTTTTTATTTCTAAGGCATATTACTATAATTGTTTATTAGAAGAACTTGGGTATAATACGATTCTGGAAATCCTACATACACACGTAGCTCACTATCAAAGACGAGAGATCTTTCAAATCACTTGATCCGCATTACGCTCATTTGATATACCTACAACGGATAACGATTTCGAGCTACACATTTATACTGGATACCTAGACTTCATAAAACCCCCCCCGCAACCCCCCCCATAAAACCAAAAGCAAACGGGGGAGGATACATAGCAGGACCCAGCAAATGTTCTACCAAACCTTTATCTTTACTCCTTACCAAGATATTGTCAGCCGTTAGGGAGAAACAATACCGTACAGTTGCTTATCCCAGAAGCGGTGGAAATCAGATCTGGATACTTAAAAATTCTAAACAGCTTTTAGAAAATTTGGAGGCACACATTTTCTCTCGAATTCACAGTATCAAAACTTATGACTTCTCTACGCTTTACACTACTATTCCACATACAAAATTAAAAGAAAGACTTTTCAGCATCATAGACAACTGTTTTTTCACTAAAGGTGGTGCCCGAAAATTTAAATATTCTGGTGATTGATTATCAAGATACATATTTCGTCAAACACTTCTCTGATTCATACACAATAAATATACTGGAAGTTTGATATAAAAAACATGCTGGAATTTCCAATAGACAATATATTTGTAATTTTCGGAGACGTGGTCGTTCAACATACTGTCGGCATTCCTATGGGAACCAATTGTGCTCCTTTATTGACCGACCTGTTCCTTTATTCATACTTAGCAGGCTTCATTCAGAAACTGCTGAATCGAAAGAAGAAAAAAAGTATTTGCGGTGTCCTTTAATTTGACATTAAGATATATCGAGGGTCGACTTTATGTCAATTAATAATGACAATTTTTCATACATATGTCAATGCGATATATACCCAGCGAACTAGAAATTAAAGATACAACAGAATCCAAGCACACAATACCTCATTAAACTTAGGCATTTTTAAACTTAATATAAAAACACAGACGGGAAATTAGCAAATAAGCTGATACGATAAACGCGACGATTTCGGCTTTCCCCCCCCAACGTAAATTTTCCCACATTTAAGTAGTAATATTCCTCAGTCATCCCGCATATGGAGTTTATATTTCACAAATTGATCCGATATGACCGGCGTGTACAACATATGAAGATTTCATATACAGAGGTAAACTACCTCACTGACAATTATTGACACAGGGATATCGAAAACACCGCGTTTAATGTCAACGTTCGCAAATTTCATTGGTCGGGTATAGTCTTGTTTTGCGACTGACTCTGTTTCACTAAAGTGAAATGTTGAGTTGCCTTTTTGTTGGCGGTTATTTGAGACGTCAGGACCAATCGGTACGAGGATACACTCCTCACGTGTTTCATTGGACTTAACTTTGCGACTCACGGTGCGGTCTTTTGTGACCGGTCGACAGGGAATGCTTACTCCTCCATGGCACCTGATCCCACCTCTTGATTTCCAGAGGTCCGTGTTTGTCCGCTTTTACTGGATTTGTATCTATGTCCTGAACATTTTGTTGGTTTATACTTTGGTATCTGATATTTTTATATTGCTTTCAACTGCTTCATTTGTGACACTATATACTAAAATTTCCAAGATAATAGGACAAAACTGTCTAAAACGTGAGAAATCCACTAAACCGGGGAAATACTCCCATAATGATCAACCCGGCAGTTTCGGCCTTTTGACTTTTCTGTAGATCTTTGCGTGCTTAACATATTTCCTTCTTTCACGTTATCTCTGTCTATTATACTTTTCAAGATAATAGGACAAAACAGTCAAAAACATAGGAAATCCACTCAAAAAGGAAAATAACTCCCATAAGGATCTTTGTTTGCTGAACATTTTTGCTTCTTTCATTTTTCTCTTTCTATTATACTTTTCAAGATAATACAACATAGCTGTAGAAAACATCAGAAATCCACAAAAAACGGAAATAACTCCCACAAGGGTCGACCCGGCAATTTCAGCCCTGTTAACTCTTTTGTAGGTCGTGGCATGCTGATTACTTTTGCTTCTTTCACTTTCGCTCTTTATATCTAACATTTCAAGATAATGTCAAAATCAACCCAAAACATGAACTAGTGGACCGTTTATTAAAAACAAATTATTTTACAAACATTAGAAATCCAGTTAAAAGGGCTTTAGCTCTAATAAGCATTGGCCTGACAATTTCGGCCTTGTTGACTCTTTTATAGATCTTTGCGTGCTGAACATTTTTGTTTCTTTCACTTTCACTTTAGCTATTGTACTTTTCAAGATAATGTCAAAAAACATCCAAAACATGAAAAGTCTACTTAAAAGTGGAAGTAACTCCGATGAGAGATGACCTGACAATTTCGGACCAATTGACTTATAAAAAAAATCTCAGATACCAAAGTATAAATCAACAGAATGTCCAGGACACAGATACAAATCCTGTTAAAATGGACAAACCCGGACCTCTGGAAACCAAGAGGTGGGATCAGGTGTCATGGAGGAGTAAGCATCCTCTGTCGACCGGTGATACCCGCCGTAAGTCCACATTCATGTCCAATGAAATACGTGAGGAGTGAATCCTCTCAACAACCGCCAACGAAAAGGCAAAACAATATTTCACTTAGTGAAACAGAGTAATCGCAAACAAGACTATACTATTATGCCGACCGTAAAATGTGCGGAACGTTGGCATTAAACGCGTTTTTCGATGTTTTCGTGTCGATAATTTGTCAATGAGTAGTTTACCTCTGTATATGAAACATCTCGGATACCTAAGTATAAATCTTTAGGATGTCCAGGACACAGATATAAATCCGGTAAAAATGGAAAAAACCAGGACCTCTGGAAACCAAGAAGTAGGATCAGGTGCCATGAAGGAGTAAGAATCACCTGTTGACCGGTCACACCATCCGTTAGTCCACAGTCAAGTCCAAATGAAATACGCAAGGAACCAATCCTCGTCACAATTGGTACAACAACCGCCAACGAAAAGGCAACTCAATGAAATAATTTAATCGAAAACAAGACAATTACATCGATCGTAAAATTTGCGGGACGTTGACATCAAATGCGGTTATCGATATCCTGTGTCCATATGCGGGTGCTTGTGGGATGTTACTACCTAAATGTGGAAAAATACGATAAGAAAGCCAAAACAGTCGCGTTTGTCGTATATTTAGTCGCCAATTTCCTGTCTGTGTCTAAAGTAAGTAAAATGTCTAAGTATGAAGCGTGTGCGCCTGATTCTGTTGTATCCCATTAGGTTTTTATTCTTTTGATTTAGCAGTTTCTGAATGAAATCTTCTTCGTATGAATAAAGGACCACAATTGGTAATGTATCCGAGCATTGCAAAAATATTGTCTTCTAGAAATTATATCATGTTTTTGTATCAACTTCAATTTATGTGTGTAGAATCAGAGTGGTGTTTGACAAATTAATTATCATGATAAACTATCACTAGACATTTAAATTTTCGGGCACCACCTTTAATGAAAAAACAGTTGCTTATGATGCTAAAACGTTTTTAGTTTAATGTTTTATGTGGAATAGTTGTGTAAAGAGTGAAGTAATCGTATGATTAGATACTGTGAATTTGAGAAAAATTGTGAGCCTTTAATTTTTTGTTTAATTTACACCGCTTCTGGAATAAACAACCGTGCAGTACTGCTGAAGCTTCTCCTTAACAACAGTCAATATCTCGGAAATATCTGTTTCTGCTGTATTGTTCATTTCACTTTTTCTCTGGATATTCTACTTTTCAAGATAACGTCTAAAAAAAAATCCAAAAGCATTATAAAATCTACTTAAAAGGGGAAATACCTCCCATTATGGATGACCTGACAATTTTGGCCCTATTGACTTTATTGTAGATATTTTTGTTCTAGACATATTTGTTTCTTTCACTTTAACTCTACTTATTATACTTTTCATGATAATGTCAAAGAAACAGCCAAAAAATGAAAAAAATCACTTTAAAGTGAAAATAACTCCCATAAGGGGTGATTTGACAATTCGGCCTTACTAATTGTTTTGTAGATATTTGCATACTGAACATTTTTGTTTATTTCACTTTTACTCTAGCTATTATACATTTCAAGATAATGTGAAAAAACAATAAATATGAAAACTCAACTTAAAAGGTGAAAAAAAAAAAACGTCCATTAGGGATGAGCTGACAATTTCAGGCCTTTTTGTAAATCTTTTTGTGCTGAGCATTTCTATTTCTTTCACTTTTACTCTACCTATTATGCGTTTCAAGATAATGCAAAAAACATCCAAAAACATGAAAAATCTACTTAAAAGGGTAAGTAAAATTGAATAAGTACCAATCGATAATCAAAACTCAAGTACATTATAACTCGACGTAATAGGTGTACAAATGGTCTCAACATGAAGAACAATTGCGAATCCCAAACGGGATAAGACTAGGTGTCCGGAAGGAGTCAGCGTCTTCTGCTGGCATACCACACTCGTCGTAAACATTCAATGGAAATTTTTCTAACAAATACTGTGAAAAGGTCAATTTGTGATAAGGTAAATTTCGGTGAAAAGCACGATTGGCAAAAGGGTGTCACTGTCTGTGGCCGTGCTCCAGAATACTATCTAATATTTCTGAGAGGGGGAAAATACCTCCCAAAAGGGATGACCTTAAAATTGTGGCCATATTGTCTGCTTTGCAGATTTTTGCGTACTGAACATTTTTGCTTCTTTCACTTTTACCCTACCTATTATACTTTTCAAGATAATGCCCAAAACATTCAAAAACATGAACAAATCTACTTAAAAGGGAGATAACACCAATATAGGGTGGCCTGACAATCTCAGCCATATTTACTGTTTTGTAGATCTTTGCATGCTTAAGCGTCTTTCAATTTTACTCTGGCTATTATACTTTTCAAAATAATGTCAAAAAACATCCAAAACATGGAATTCAACTTAAAACGTGAAAAAAACGTCCATATCGTATGACCTAAATACCTCAGTCCTATTGACTTTTTGTAGATATTTTCGTTCGTGCTGAGCATTTTTTGTTTCTTCACTTTTACTCTACCTATTATTCTTTTCACGACAGTTTAAAAAAAACATCAAAAAAAAAAAAAAAAAAAAAATTGAAAAAGGAAATAACTTCCATGAGAGTGACCTGACAATGTCGACACTACTAACTGTTTTGGAGATTTTTGCATGCTGGGTATTTTTATTTATTTCACTTTTACTCTATCATACATTTCAAGATAATGTCAAAAACACCCAAAACATGAAAAAAAATCTTAAAGGGAAATAACTCACTTAACATATTTCGGCCTCACTGGCTGTTTTGTAGATCTCTGCGTACTGAACATTTTTGCTTCTTACACTTTACCTTTAGCTATTATACTTTTCAGAAAAATATGAAAAAACAATCAAAAACATCAAAATTCAACTGAAAAGGTGAAAAACTCCCATGAGGGATGACCTGATAATTTCGGCCTTATTGACTGTTTCGTAGATCTTTTTGTGTTGAACATTTTTGTTTCTTTCACTTTTAATCTGCATATTATACTTTTCAAGATAATGTCCAAAAAAGTCCAAAAACATGAAAAATCTACTTAAAAGAGGAAATAACTCCAATCAGGAGTGACATTACAATTTGGGCCCTACTAACTGTTTTGTAGATTGTTATAGAAAATTTTGGCCTCATTGACTTTTTGTAGATCTTTGCGTGCTGAACATTTGCTTTATTTCACTTTTACCCTAGCCATTAAACATTTCAAGGTAATTAAAAAAACATCCAAAAAGATGAAAGATCAATTTATTTTGTTTGTAACTTTATTGCCGTTTTTGTAAATCTTTTTGTGCTGAACCTTTTCGTTTCTTTCACTTTCTCTCTATCTATTATACTTTTCATGACAATGTCTAAAACATCCAAAAACATGGAAACCCACAAACAGGGAAATAACTCACAAAAGGGTCGACCAAGCATTTCCATCAAAATAAAATATTGGTAGGTTTATGGAAGGCGCTCATTTTAAGGTAACGGATTTTTTCTAGCTTTAATATTTTAAAGATATATATATATATATATATATATATATATATATATATATATATATATAATAAAAAAAATATCTTCTGACTCATTCTTTCTATATTTAGCAGTGACAGCCATATTTGGTCCTAGCCCCTTTACGTCCGCAAACATTATTTCGCTTTAAATGGTTATACTTCCTATCAAGTCGGGTTCAAATTAGCACAATGGTTCTGAAGTTGTAGTAAAAATGACTAAAAGTTTACAAAAAACTTACATTTTCCATTTATTTAGGTGCTTGTGACCTTTACCGTTGACCCTATGATCTTGAGATTTTGTCAAACTGAACCGTAGATAAATCCTAATAACTTTCTCATATAAATTTGTATACAAATAGTCTATCAATTTTGAGTTATTAAACGATTTGTAATACAATTGTACCCTGTGTCACTGAAGCACCCTCTAGCGGTTCGTTCATGGACAGGTTCGCTCGCAGATTTATAGATATTGAATCAATCATCATGCATACAAAATCTGAAAGTCAGCTGATCATTGGTGCATGAAAATAATATTTTTAAAGAGGTACCAAGTTTTGGTCCTTTTGTCCCCTATGGGTCTTATCTCCTTTTAATTCACAAAATTTATGCGGGTTCACGTGGTGACGTGACGACAGACAAAGGACGATTGCAATAAGTCACTCTAAGCCTTTGGCTAAGGTGACTTTAAAAGGAAAACAATAAAAACACCACAGCTAAGGTCTCTTTAAAAATACACTGGCAATAGTAATCGGTCCTACGTATCAACATACCTACGTGTATCCACTTATGAATAAAACATTTTACAGAGTATATTTCAGGTGAATAAGGGTTAATTATAGTAACTGTTCCATTCGGTTATCACTTTGTAGTTTTTTATGCATATACAATGATCCCAGACTCGCCATGCCATTAGCCAATTCAGCCATTTACTTTTGTTTTTCAAGATTGGCTAAAATTATGTAGTTGGTTAGTTTTCTTGCCAATATTTCCACGTACAACCCACAGACAACCCAGCTTGACAGTACAAACATAATATATATATATATATATATATATATATATATTATATATATATATTATATATATATATATATATATATATATATAAATATATATATATATATATATATATATATATATATATATATATTCAACTCCACTTATAACGAAATGGACGGGAGAACGCTTTATATCCCGTTATAGCCGAATTGCGTTATATGACATGAGTTGACATTATAGATAATATCGATTGATAACCAGTTGTATTGGGAACTTTAATTATACAACGTTAAATAATGTATAATACAGTCATTTTAATCTTTAATAAAATCTTAATAAAAGAACGCACATAGTTGGAAAATAAAACCAACAGATTGATATCGTAAGTACTGTTTGAAAAATACCTTGTTGTACAGCACTAAAACAACATGAGGAAATCGTCATCGGGACACATATATCAGCTCGTTACATGAGATATCTCGTTATATTTATCTCGTCATAGGCGGTCGGGTTTATCTACACTTGATAGTAAATGCAACGGGAATAGTAATATTCTCATTATAAATCTCGTTGAAAGCGATCTCGTTATCAGTGGAATTTACTAAATATATATATATATATATATATATATATATATATATATGTTGCACTTTCTAACATGTTTTAGTTTGAATAAAATCTTGGTTGATTTCTTATTATTTTGGGGAGGGGGGGTAATTGTTTCATGTATCCAGGGTGAGTCTGTGATCATATGACATGGCACGTGGGATTGAATACCTTTTTCAGAACATTTCTTACAGTATGCAGGAAATAAGAAAAGGTTGAAGGGGGATGGTATTTTGTGTTTATAATCTTTTACAATCTTGTACCGCTCAAATCTCCACAACATCTCGGAGTCAGCTTGAACCTTTTCAAAAGTGTAACTGAAATATAAATTTATGACATTACGAACAATAGCTCGATGATAAATGGCATTTTACACTGGGATATTAAAAGTTGTATTTTTGGTTATCAATGAATTGACAATAATCTAGCCTTCAGATATAACTGCATTTTATTTCATGATCAACGTAAAAAAAAATACCGGAAATCCCTAGGGTTAACAAAGTTGAATCGGTGCACAAAAAATCCAGATCCAAAACGGATTACACAAGAATTCGAAAATTGTCTATTGTTTACTGTCAAAAGGTTTTGTTTTGATTGTAATATATCCTTATAGTGTATGTGAATGTATGTGGGATAATGTTCAGAAATGAACGTTTATTTATGGACATATTGTAAATTTGCATATACTTTCTTCGTCTTTTATAAGTTTTAGTTAGTTCAATCTTGGGAAACATTATAAACTCTTAAAATAGTATAGTAATGAGGAGATACCTAAAATCTATTTAACTATGAAATGTTCGTCGTTGTCGTCTAAAATGTGCTAATATACTTATCTGATCTATCATTATCATTAAACCGTAGACATTGAGTTATCTCATTACATAACTACATCTAATAGAGACGTGCTTTCCTGGTACATATATCCATCATATGGGTATAATAACAACAAACCTAAATGACGAAAAGAAGAGAGATTGAATCATAAGGAAAATGCAGTGTGCATTTAAGATCAGAAATAGATTGCTGGAATGATTTGGGAAGGGAACACAAACTGAATACGCACCAAGAATTAGCCGCCATACTTTGTCTTTCCCCTCAAGAGGCCTTACTCCTGGAATGTACCTGCTGTTCTATCGTGGATATATTGTTTATCAAATTGGTCGGAGAAAGAATACCAATGTTTTGTTTTGTTTTATCCCTATGTGTGCATTATATCTGTATTGATGGAATATCCAAGAATTGTACATTGTATAGTTTTTAAAATCTTTAATCGTTCACTAATTAGGGTACTCTGTTTTTTAAATCATTTTTTATCAATTGCATTGCATGTGTGCAGGATTTCTGTTTAGTGTGTCATATAATTTGTGAATCTGACAGTTTTACGACATATCTTGTTATCAAAAAGGAAGAAACTGGTCCAGCATCACGCATATATTCAGTAATGTTATTATGACGCACTTAAACGTAGATTTTTCTCAGTTAAATTATTCAAAACTATAACGTTGGTAAATGTTTATAATATTTTAAAACAATTTTCCTCGACCAAAACTATTTTTTATTATTTTGGCGCGGTTAAATCTAGTTTTTTCCCTGCTAAATATAGTTTTCCCACAATAAATGTAAGTTATAGAGAAATTAACTGGAGGCAATTAGGTTAATTGAGAAATTTACTTTTAATCTATTAATGTGACTTTGACATGCCTTTACAATGCTATTTTTTGTGCCGGCCTGGCTAAGTCGGTAGTGCACTCGACTCTTGATCGTGAGGTCTCGCGTTTGAATTCAGCTGGCGGCAGGTTGGATTCATGTCCTTCGGATGAGAAAACAGAACTCTCACTGCTCAGTGGCTCTAAGTGCCGAGCATAGGCCAAATTCTGAACATTTTTCTCAAAATTATGGAAGTTTCTAGAGTTCAATAAAAATATACGTATACCTAAACATGGCGATGACCAGGTTGACAAGCAAAAGATTGGAGATCATCATGTAAACAGCGGACACTACAGCAACAGACCACTCCTTCTCCGGACAACGGTCCACTGATGTGTCCGCAAGCCACACAGTAGAATTAGTACTGCAGTCATCAAGCTCCTTTCCTGTGAATATAATAAACCTCTGAGTTGTGTCTTAAGACAAAGTTTATACTTACTTTTTTGACAGTTTCATCAAAGAAAAAATATTTATAACTCATGCACGTTTGTCACATGACGTAAACAACTATGAACAAATCCGGGTTACAGGCATATCCAAAATAGGAACAGATCACGATGAAAAGGTAATCGTTTTTGTCTGAATGGATCGAAATAGTCCATTGGAAGGCAATGTGAAGAGCACAAACCAAGGCTCGAATATTCGCGAATGATAATTGATATACGAATATTTAAGTGTCATTCGAATATCTTATCACTTGGCTAGTACCTGTATATTACCAGTATCAGTGTAGCATCAATTTGTTACATGTCCAGTACATATGACTTTTATTACGCAGTGTTGCATTACATCTCTAGTACCAGAATATTTATATTTTATTTTATATTTTATATTGTTTATATTTAATTTTGTCCTTGTCATTTGTCTTTTAGTGCTGAATATATATATATATATATAATATATATATATATATATATATATATATATATATATATATATATATATATATATATATATATATATATATATATACTATGCCTCCTAAAGGTAGGAACTCTAACTTGGACAGATTTTTAATGCAGTAACAAATTTTCCGACCAAAGAACTCAACAAAAACCGAAATGTAATCAGCAACTTAAATTAATTGGAATTGACTGCAGTTGAGAAATTGAAAAATTACGAAAGCATTATTATAAATGAGGCGGATAAGGGAAACGCAGTCGTTATTATGATCATGATTATCATAAATCATTGTGTCTTTTCATATTAGAAGATAATGTATATTATGAGAAACAGGAAATATATAGTCCAAAAGAAATTATGAGAAAACTCTATACATTAATTTGTAACCATAGAAACAAACTAACAAAGTAGGAGTCAGATTATATTCTGTCCTTTAAATTGAAAAACCAGAAATTTTTATGTCTTACCAAAAATACACAAAAGTAAAATTATAAATGAAAATTGTAATAAATCATCTTATCTATATATATATATATATATATATATATATATATATATATATATATATAATATATATATATATATATATATATATATATATATATATATAAGGGTTGTTTTTCATTTTTTGAACATATTCGGAGTATAAAAGCAATTACTCACGGAAAAAAACTCTGCACGAAGTGACGCAAACGCAGATCATGTTGTGAAAAAAAAAGAACATTTATTGATCTGTTTAAAAGATAATTATCAACACGTTTGTTCTGGAAAATCCGTGTTGGTCTAAAAATTATAATAGATCCATATGTCAATCCAGACTTCAGTTTTTACCAGCTGATCATATAGAGTATCCCGTCAATTGACTGAGAAACCTATGAACACTATTTATGCTCGACATTAAGAATACAGGTTGTGAAAAACAAGATGGGCCTTGTAATTAGCCTAGCAATATATAGGATTTGAGGTGAACTGAGAGTCGATTTCACGCGATGCGAGTGCCAAATTGTTTCTGACAGGAATAGCGTATATGGTGACGGAAAAGCAAGCTTTTCAAATCACATACAAACAACGTAACTACGAACCAAATTTTCATTTCTGTGACCTGTGTTTCTTTTCATCACATGACCTAGATCTATCGCAATAAGCCTATGAAATGGGCTTCTACAGTGTGCTACAAATGCAGGCCTAGTCTTGTGTTTTCATTTTCTTTCAGTGATTTATGTGGTAATGAATGGCTGTAAATAAAATTATGGTATTAATGTGTGTTATTTTATTCTTTATTGATTCATTCATAGGTTCAGAGAATACTTGTCCGACAAATCGCTCCCATATCATGGTCATGGAAAGGGTTTCTTAGATATTAACCTAGTACCTGGTATTTCGGTACCAGCTGTCCATCTTATACTGAAGAAATATTTGGCACTGTTAACATCATTTAAATCCAAAATTTGTTTCTAAAGCTTAGATAGTCATTTTTACAGTGGTTACTCTTAGACGGATTTCGAATATAGCTTTAGAGATACTATTTGACCTTGTATAAAACCACTTTCTCTTTAGACAATACACATAACTTTTAAAATGGAGCTCAACTGATGAAGTCTTATTGACAGGAATGATATCGTCTTGAGCATTATAACTTTGGTAGTATGTTTATAATATTTATAACCACTGGGTAGACGCCACTGCTGGGGGACCGTTTGAGTCCCAGAGGTTATACATAAACCTAGTACCTGGTATTTCGGTAGAAGCTGTCCATCTTATATTGAAGTAATATTTGGCACTGTTAACATCATTTGAATTCAAAATTTGTTTCTAAAGCTTAGATAGTCATTTTACAGTGGTTACTCTTAGACGGATTTCGACTATAGTTTTAGAGATATTATTTGACCTTGTATAATACCACTTTCTCTTTAGAAAATACACATAACTTTTTAATTGGAGCTCAACTGATGAAATCTAATTGACAAAAACGATATCGTTTGAAGCATTATAACTTTGGTAGCATGTTTATAATATTTATATTCAGGTATTCCTACGTCAACTAGCCGTTAACACTTAGATCAATGTTTTTATTTTGTATAACTGTATATATATATATATATATATATATATAATATATATATATATATATATATATATATATATATATCTGTGTGTATATATGTGTGTGCATGTGTGTGTATGTGTTGCTTATTGTTGTGTTATTAAACAACATAGCCATATAATTGAACATGGATCATTTACTGTGTGTTTAATGGTAATAATACATGATAAGGCACAGATAATATTCAAAGAAATGGAATCAGAAAAATAAGTTATCACGGACACAGAGTTGGTACTGCATTATCATTACTAATTTAAAACTTGTTTTAAAATTTACAATGTATTATGTCAGTGTGTTAAAATTTATGAAAATTACAATAGTCAGATTTCAGTTTTGTTATTCAAAATAATAGCTTTCCATCTTTAAGCATTTTAACTGCATTTTATTTACTCTAAATAGTTTTTCATTTATAATTTACCTACATTGAATTTAAAATTAATAAGTAATCCTTAATATTTCTAAATCTATCAACACATCCTGAAAAGTCCGCTGTTGGTTCTTTTAACTAGACGCATTATTTCCTCTTCCATAAACGACAATTATCAATATACGATGTATCCTGGGATAGTTTCGGCCATGAGGTAAAGACTTAGGAATTGAGTTGTCAATAAAATAATAATTTAAGTTTATAGAATGTTTTTGAGCTATAGATATAGTAGGGAATATGAATCTATTCAAAACTTGAGCATATTAAATATCGAATGACAACATAACATTAAAATGGACTGTGTAACATTTAGGCCAATAGGGGATAATGTTATCATGATAAAAATAATAAAAAGGCCATCGAGCGTCAGGGTCACTACGAAAAAGTTCATCGTGCGTAACAACATAAAAGGGCGGGCGCTGCGTCCCGAAAAAACGTTCAAGCTGGAACAAAATGATGCTACAGTGGTACTAGTAATATACTAGGGTACACACACACACACACACACACAAACACACACACAGAAATATATATATAAAATATATATATATATATATATATATATATATATATATATATATATACGTCTAATGCCAGTATAATATCATTTGGTCATATGTACTCTGTATCAACTGTGTAGTACCTGTATCTTACAAAACTACTAGTGTATTACAGTGTGTCACATGTCTAGCACCAGTTTATTACAGTGTGTCACATGTCTAGTACCAGTTTATTACAGTGTGTCACATGTCTAGTGCCAGTTTATAACAGTGTGTCACATGTCTAGCACCAGTTTATTACAGTGTCACATGTCTAGCACCAGTATATTACAAAGTGTGTCACATGTCTAGCACCAGTATATTACAAAGTGTGTCACATGTCTTGTACTAGTGTATTACAGTGTGTCATATATCTAGCACCAGTATATTACAAAGCGTGGCGCATGTCTAGTACGATTACTAGTGCCAGTTTAGCATTATTTTGTCACACGTCAAATATCTGTCTATTACGCTGTGTAGACATGTGATCAACTGATGCCATAATGCTTAATATGCTGGTAGTAGACGTGTGACAAAATGATGCTACAATGTGTAATAAACTGGCACTAGACATCATTTGGTCACATGTATTTGACTAGTATATTATGCAGAGTAGCATAATACATCTAGTACCAGTTTATTACGAACTGTAGCATCATTTTGTCACATGTTTATACCAGTATATTACCTGGTGTAGCATCATTTGTTCACATCAATACAATACCAAGTCTGGTATCAGTACATTACACAGTGTAGCATCAGTTTGTCACATGTGAATTACCAGTATGTTACAGTGAAGCATCATTTTGGCGCATGTCTAGTACTAGTATACGTCACGGCGTATCAATATTCGTCATATGTCTAGTAGCATTATATTACACAGTGTAGCATCATTTTGTCACCTGTCTGGGTATCAGTATATTACACAGTGTAGCATCAGTGTGTCATGGGTCTATTACCATGTGACAAATTGATGTTACGCTGAGTAACATATTTAACACATCTCTCTCTCTCTCTCTCCTCCCTCTCTCTCTCTCTCTCTCTCTCTCTCCTCTCTCTCTCTCCTCTCTCTCTCTCTCTCTCTCCTCTCACCTCTCTCCTCTCTCTCTCTATATATATATATATATATATATGTGAGCACCAAAATAACAACGGTATATTCCCTAAGATGTAGAATTACAATTTAAAATACACTTGATATCTAATAAAGGAAGGGAAATCTTTTGTTTGAATGTTTATTCCTCAATAATGATGTCACATTTTTTACTGTATAGATGTATGCCCCTGTTGTTATATTGTTAGCTTGTAAAATGTGCACGAATTAGAAACTGGTATAGATTGATGTTTTGCTTGAAGTTTTCTTTTTATAATAAAATTTTGTCAATATCTTATTTACCAATGAAAATATTATTAAAAATATTGACAGATAAGCAGGGAACATTCTATGAGAGAAAGATAATGTTTACTAGCGTTCTAAATATGCTTCAGGGGGTTAAAGTCATATACATTACCTTCCAAAAAGGAGTTAAATCCTTCGCCATACAGCTGCCAATACGGATAATAAAGAATATCCCAAATTCTCCAATCTGTCCACTCTCCAGGTCCAAATATATTGATGTGGCTAGGAAATAAATTGGCATGGTAATATACTCCAACTCCTGTTATGCACACTCCGGCGATGATAAGAAAGTAAAGCATGTCTACCAACTGCACAAAGAAAAAACAAATCGTAAAAATGTTACCAGTTCGCCACCATATGAATACAATATCAAATTTTAAAATTTTCGGATACTAAAACTTTGAAACAAATATTTTGTTTATATGGGAAGTGTTTATTCTAAAACATTACATAAACGTAACTTGTTTGCAAATACCATTTTTCACAAAAAACTATTGAGTTACGTGTCCGACAGTAATTGCCAATTCGTCTTTGCAATTGCGACTAGAATTAGTTTCATTTGATTAAAGACTCGGTCGTGACTTATCAAAAGACAATACGAGTTGAGATTGGTAAGAATCGAGATTGTCCGAGTTTACCAGCATTCCACAAAGCGTAGGCATGACTTAGCCAAATATGATACGAGTTGAGATGAGTAAAAAATGAGATGGGTTCGAGTTTACCAACATTCCACAAAGACTTAAACAGGTTGTCATACAGATAGCAAGTAAACAAAACACAAATGACAGAAAAAGAAGAGAGATACAATCAATAAAAAATTGTGCTATGCATGTAGGAACAGAAATAGAGCGTTGAAATGCTTTGAGGAAGAATATGAAGCCGAAAACAAATTAATAATTTGCAATACTTCTTTGAATTTCCCGCAAGAAACCCCAGTCCAATCGTGAAGTAAAACTGGTCGGAGAATACCAATACTTTCTTTTGTTTTTATTTTGAAAGTGTTAAACGTATATGTAAAGAACTGCAATATTTCATTTCTAAAAATAAATAATTATAGTTTTCGGTGAAATACTTCCAACAATTTGACGTGCACTCATGTTTTACATACATTCCGTATCGATGTAACAACAGTGAATGGTACACGATCGCTAATTAGGGGTTCTTGTATCATGTTGTTTTTACTGAGTAACTGTAGTGCATTTGTTCACTAGTATTAATCAGCAGGTCTTTAAATTATAGAATGTGTGAATCAGAGAATTGTTTATGATATTAATGTTGGTGAAACGGTCATGACCCATTAATATGGATATCGTATAAAAATTCAAAACACACACGATGAGAAATCCTCTTTCCGCTAGACCGGAAGTAAAACAAGTAAGGAATGCAGATGTATTTCAAGCTCAGGGTAAAACAAAACAATCGAGACTGGTACTTGTTTCATCAGTACAAAAGACCATATATACTTAGAATGATCATTGTACAAGCTGTACCAACTGTTTGTTTTGACCGCAGGTAAAACAAGTAAGGAATGCAGATGTATGTCAAGCTCAGGGTAAAAACAAAAGGATCGAGACTGATACTTGTTTCATCAATGCAAAAGACCATATATACTTAGATAAACGTCGAACCATAGGCTGGGTCGGATGTCACACCAAAATACGTTGCTCCTTCCCTTTTCTTCTCCAATTATTAGCCTAAAGAGGACAGGCTATATGAATGACTTAATCTATATATTCAGAGAATTTCAGGTTCATGTGATTTAAGTAACAATGTAAGCTGGCAATATGAGAGCAAGCTTTTCAAATATACATATCTTAGGTTTTAAGATATATATAACATATCATGCCTTACGTATACATACCATTCGTTTTATCATCATCAAAGTTGGTCCAAGTCGTCTGCTTACAGTAAATACCTGTAAAAACCTGATGTACATCACAATAAGCGAGACAGAAAACAAACGTCTCGCTATTTTGAAATCATCACTTGTTGGAATTATATGTCTGACTAATAAGGCAATTATCAGCAACAAATAAGAGATGATAATCAATACATTCCAGAAATCCCATAGATATCGCTTCAATCTCGATCGATATCCTCGGTGTGATTTGTTTTCTGTTGATAAAATTCCCTGAAAATGACAAGCAAAGTATAATTAGGACTTGAATCATAGAATAAAAGAAATTATCAATCATGACAGCTTGGACTGTTATCATATCTATTTTTTTAAACTTCAATGTGTTAAAGGCCCGATGTTACAAGAGCAATCTAGGTCTCAAAGACGTTTGTGACTGACTAAAGTATAACATTTATTTATACAAATATATATGTGAAAATTCCATTCATTATTGGAAAACAAATGTGATTAATGGAAATGACACGAAACTCTCTCTCTCTCTCTCTCTCTCTCTCTCTCTCTCTCTCTCTCTCTCTCTCTCTCTCTCTCTCTCTCTCTCTCTCTCTCTCTCTCTCTCTCTCTCTCTCATATATATATATAAGCCATAATCATGAATGACAGCCATAGCAATGACAGATTTTTTAAAAGGGACATTGGCCTGGTAAACAATACACTTTTTACTGAGTTTACCCCGGCGCTTTTTTCGCTTTTAAACTTTTAAGATATGACGCATACTATGTCATCCATAACAATATCATAGACATCAATGACCTATTCAGGAATTGTCATAGTGACAGGCCTTCCAGGTCGTGGGTTGTCCTGAAGGCCTGCCGGCCATGTTTAAATTCTGCCACATTTGTACGGTAGCATATGATAAAATGGCATCATCTCCTGGTGTTGCTATCATGTCAGCATATATTACCTTAGGTGCTAGACTTTTCTTGTATAAATATTTTACCACTGCTTTCTTGGAAATGTTGTCCATTTTGCAAAGAACACTTTTCCTGTTTACTTCAGACACCGTTCATTGTTTTTCCCTTAATTAATCATAGAACTGTATGGTTGGAAATGGACAACCCTGCTTGATTTTTTCAATACAGGGCTCAAAACATATCAACCAATCCTCAAAGTAGACGCAGAAAGTTATGATATGAAGAAATATAGTAATTATATAGCTGTTCGTACCATTCCCAGTCTAACTTCCTCGATCAAGTCGCCTCCTGCCCAGATGTATATGTAGTATTCCCAGACTCTGGCAATAGCCCGTCGGTAGTACAGATCATCAACGCTTGTCAGTACATAGGCACTATATGCTACCAACATGCACGTATAGAATATCTAAATAAGAAAAACAACAACAAACCCTAAAAACAAAAACTCAAAAGATAAACCCCCTGAAAGAAAACAAAAATAAAAAACAAAATTACCCCCCCCCCAAAAAAAAACCACCCAAAAACCCCCCAAAAATCAACAAACAAAAAATAAATAAATAAAAACAATGAATATGAAACATGATAAAATTAGATTTGTTCTACCTTTACTACTTGTATATGATGTACAATAACAACTGGGAGCTATACAGAGGCATTGGCAATTTTACATTCATAAATATTTTGTGAAAATAAGGTCAGACAGTCCATAGGGGTTTGCTTATAAGAATAATAAGGTTGAATTAATCAATTGCAAGTGAATAATTGCCAAACACGGTTTCTCAAGCAATTTTCAGAAAACATATAGTAACGATCGGCTTGAGTATTATAACTCTGATATCATCTTTATAATATTTATAAGAAAATTGTTGTATGCCAGTGTATATCTCGTTTTTGTCATTGTATATCAATATAAGTAGTATAAAAGAAGAAAACACGGATAACGTCCTTTTAACTCTGATGGTATTTGAAGACAGTTTTATCATAATAATAGTAATCAAAATGATAATGATAAAAACGTAACAAGAAACTGGACGGATCTTAATGGTTACCTTCGTAACGTTTACGATTACTGAGGGGATATGCTGATAATTCGTGAGAAGAATTTAACATGTATTTAGGGTTTTATCAAGGTTTTGCCCTTTATCAGCCCTTGAGGATTCTATCCCCTTTTCATTTGCAACTACAAGGGGAAGTTACTAACTTGTTGGTTACAATTTGCCCCTCTGGATCTTGAGAAGAATTCGAGAATGTCTAAATACTTACAGCGAACCAATATGTTCCTATTACTCAGGTATATGTGACCATGATATTTGAACCATAAGTTGTGAATTAATACGCCATTTGTATAAACTGTATCCTAGAATGAGTTGTTTATCTGACACTGTTTTACGCTGCATACTATACTTTATTATTTATCTAATACACATTCTATAGTTTATTGATTATTTAATACTGCTTTACACATTCTATAGTTTGTTGATTATCTAATACTGCTTTACACAGTTTATAGTTTGTTGGTTATCTAATACTGTTTTACACAGTCTATAGTTTGTTGATTATCTAATACTGTTTTACACATTCTATAGTTTGTTGATTATCTAATACTGTTTTACACATTCTATAGTTTGTTGATTATCTAATACTGTTTTACACATTCTATAGTTTGTTGATTATCTAATACTGTTTTACACATTCTATAGTTTGTTGATTATCTAATACTGTTTTACACATTCTATAGTTTGTTGATTGTCTAATACTGCTTTACACATTCTATAGTTTGTTGATTATATAATACTGCTTTACACATTCTATAGTTTGTTGATTATCTAATACTGCTTTACACATTCTATAGTTTGTTGATTATCTAATACTGCTTTACACATTCTATAGTTTGTTGATTATCTAATACTGTTTTACACATTCTTTAGTTTGTTGATTATCTAATACTGTTTTACACATTCTATAGTTTGTTGATTATCTGATACTGCTTTACACATTCTATAGTTTGTTGATTATCTGATACTGCTTTACACATTCTATAGTTTGTTGATTATCTAATACTGCTTTACACATTCTATAGTTTGTTGATTATCTAATACTGCTTTACACATTCTATAGTTTGTTGATTATCTAATACTGCTTTACACATTCTATAGTTTGTTTGATTATCTAATACAGCTTTACACATTCTATAGTTTGTTGATTATCTAATACTGTTTTACACATTCTATAGTTTGTTGATTATCTAATACTGTTTTACACATTCTATAGTTTGTTGATTATCTAATACTGCTTTACACATTCTATAGTTTGTTGATTATCTAATACTGCTTTACACATTCTATAGTTCTAATACTTTTTTACGGCGCCTATAACAATTTTTATTAAACTGCATCCTATAGTTTGTTATTTATGTAAGACTGTCTTACGGCGCCTATAACAATTTATATAAATCTGTGTCCTATAGTTTGTTATTTATCTAAGACTGTTTTGCGCCGCCTATATCAAGTTATATAAAACTGTGTCCTATAGTTTGTTGTTTATTTAATACTGTTTTACGCATTCTTTAGTTTGTTGTTTATCTAATACTGTTTCACGACGCCTGTAACAATTTATATTTATATTGAATATCGAACTCAGCTGATAAAGTTTTATTGACAGAAGCGATCGTCCTCCACATTTGTTTTGATTTTTTTCCTAAAACTAAAACGTTGTTATTGTTTGTTTGTTTGTTTGTAGGTGTTTTATGTAACTTTCAACAGTACTTTAGTTATTTCGTGGCAGCAACTAGCCGGTGCAGGAATTGACCTGGGGACGAATGTCTTCGACTAGATACAATTATTAACAATATCGATGCCTGGATGTAATTTTCCGCACTCAATGAAGCGGTTATTTATGTGAATTTAATGCTTTGAATTCAACGAAAATCACAAAATAAACCGGAAATCGGCGCTCGAGATCGAAATGACCTGGGGTAGTTGAACGTAGATTTTAGGCTTAATTAAGTGAAAATCGGGTGTATCAATAGACAGTACACTAGTTAAGACTTCAAAATATTATATTCTTATCTAAATTTTGTAAAATTATTCACCGCTACACCGTACCGACTCACATCTGATGAGTCGATTAAGGGTATAATGACTTCGGGAATCGGGCTCGGTCCAATTAGTCTAACTGATACTGTCTTACACCTAACCCGAATCAGATGAGCTGGTCTTTTGTAGATAGATGATGAGGATTAAAATGAAATAAACCATAGAAATAACAATATACACCCCAGCCAACTATTATAATAGAAAAAAATGGGGTGAAATAAGTAGATTTCGAAAGTTACAAAAATAATTAATTTACAAATGAGTTAAAATCAGGAATTGTCTAACTTTTGCAAGAAAAAACCCCACAAAAATAAAGGTTTTTCGAATATTTGTTTTAATATCTTAAAACATTGACCAAACATTGAGGATTCAAGAACTGTTGTCTTTAACTCAAATTTATCATGTGTATGGTAACTATGAAAACTAAAAAGGAAATAAAAAATAAAGTGAAGAAGTAATAAAATTTCAGGTAAAATTTGATGTTAACTTAAAGTTCAAGCAATGTCCTATCACATAATAATCGAAATCTTTGTAAATTAAAAACCCAAAATATAAGAATTTTTTTAATAAAAATTGATACAGTTCAAAGATTCTGAAAATCATTTTTCACTGCGGTTTTATTAATCCTAAAGTTTTGGCATTAGAGCAAGAAAACAATGAGGACAACTTGACCTTTATTAATCATATGAACTTCTTTTTCGAAAAGTTAAATAAATTTCAGAATTTAAGAAAATTATAACTGGAAACAAAAAGGAAACCCCATTTACAGATCAGAAAGAAAAAAAATACGTTTAGTTTGCAATGTTTCACAACAAAATATCATATATTAAACATGAAAATCAGAAAACAATTTATTCCTTGCTTCCAATATGTGGCCTTTGCCTGTTAGTTGTAAGACGGTAACTAACTAACATTTCAGGTCTTTAAACTCCTTCAGGTCATTTCAGGTCTTTGTACCACTTCACGTCATTATAATTTCCCACCTCTCTTTGATATCCAGATTACATCAATATGCCAAAGATAGGAACAAGGACATTGTTAGAGACTACAATAAAGAACCCCTTTCCTTCCAAATACTTTAATAGCCAACTTACGACAACTGGTTTGATGCAACTTCATATACAAACATTTTATTACATTATTAGTGCGGGCTCGGCCTATGAGATTTATTCAGCCCTGTTGATTATTTATATATTAAACTAACCGCAGCTTCGTTTATACAACTGCTTGAGTGTGATATAACAAAACAAGTCATGGTAGTAAAATACTTACATAGTGTATGATGAAGCGCATAAATGGAGAGCGTAGAACTTTGACCGGTTCCCGACTGCAAGACTGCAAAGAGTGACAACATATGTAAGAATGACACACCAAAGTACATCAATTTAAAAATGTTCGTTCTCTTTATGTCGAGTAGTAAGGTCATATCTTATATATCACACATCACTAATTTGTCTTTTGTGTATCGATTATGTCTTTTTCGGTATTTAAGATGTGTTTACGAGCATTAATCTATTCCTAGCGAATAAAAATTCACATAAATCCGAAAAATATCAACAATATTGCCTGTAAAAGTCGTCATCCTTAATTTAGTTGATAAAAAGTGACGTATTTATTTTGCTCAAAATTTTAAGAGTTATATATGTCAATATCTAGTGAGGATAAACTTTGATACCATACTACATGTTTATAACAATGTCCGGTAAAAAATGAAAGATTTACATTACGATATATTTGGAAGTCTTCTGAGAAAAAGATACATATTCTATTGTTCTTTATGTATCACTTATAAGCACATGGTTGAAATTTACAGTATTTTTAAAACCATGCCAGAATGCTTCTCTCGATTACGTACTTTTCATGGGTCACTGAATTCGACTTTATGATAAACAGTAAGAGTTTGCTGTGGGCGGTTCACTTCTTTATCTGATGAAATGATACGTAATCCGGAGCTATTTCTATCATTATCATTTGAACGGGAAAAAAAACTGTTGAAGTTCCGACCGTCAACGGTGATATTTCAAGGATATGTTCATTTATTTAATATTTGAATTATTATGAACATCGAAAAGAATTTTCTTTGTAGAAATCAATAAAATATTATGCATAGTTACCTGAATAAAAGGTAATAAATCCGGCGGCTGTTTCTTGTACCACTTTCTATTCAAATGTTTTTGGGACAGGTTGTGTGCCACAATTTTATACATGTAGTTCTCATATGCAAATGTTATTGGATTTGTGTTAATTTCCCAACAACTTTCTGTCTGTTCAATAATTTCTATGGCTACCTTTTGGTTAAATTCGAACAGGTCAGTCATCAATGTCAGGCATCGATGCTCAAATATTCTACAAACAAAATAAACGAAATTGCAAAGCGATCAGAAGTGAAATAAGATATATACTAACAGAAAATCGTGTGCATTTTTGTTAAACCAAGTCCTTTTAGAGGTTACTTTAAAGTGTAAAAAAAGTACATAATATATATTATTACTATTCAGTTGTGTTGATACAATGGAACTATTATTATAATATACAAGCATAAGTTAAGAAACTTGTTTTTTTTTTCAACGCTTTCAAACGATTACAGCTGACGTCACCACAAAATAAAGTCCACTACTCCTAGTTCTGATCCTTATCCAGATATTTTGTAGCATGATTCCCAGCTCTTTGGACAGGATATGGTCTATGACGTCACTCCCTGAGATTAAATGTGGACTGTTTGTCATTACCTACGTAGAATGATTTTACAGTTCTGTCGACAAACTATGATCTATGACATTTCTCCTGTAGATTCAATGTGGAAAGTCCTGTCATTGCCTATATAGCATGATTTTACATTTCTTTTGACAGACTATAATCAATGACATCACGCCATGAGATTAAATAACGAGTTCCTGCCATTACTTACATAGCAAGATTTTACATTTTGACAGACTATAATTAATGACATCACGACATGAGATTAAATAACGAGTTCCTGCCATTACTTAAACAGCATGATTTTACATTTTGACAGACTATAATAAATGACATCACGCCATCAGATTAAATAACGAGTTCCCGCCATTTCTTACATAGCATGATTTTACATTTCCGTCGAAAGTCTTTGATCTATATTACTCCCACAGATTAAATGTGGACTTTCTGTCATTACTTACGTTGCATGAATTTACTTTTCCATCGACAGACTTTGACATCACTCCCGAGATTAAAAGTGGACTTACATTTCCGTCGACAGACTATGACATCAATCAGTGAGATTATTACATATTAAACATCTCAGATACCAAAGTATAAATTCTACAGATATCCGGGACACAGATACAAATCGGGCAAAAATAGACATCATTCCCTGATATTTCATGTCCCGAGTTCCTGTCAGTACTTATGTAGCATGATTTTTGCATGATCATAGGCTATGATCTATGACATCACTCCCTGAGATTAAATGATGAGTTCCTTTAGTACTTACGTAGCATGATTTTCCAGTTCTTTTGAACGTTGATACTCCTTTACATTGGCTGTTTTCGTTGATAACTTTCGTAGCAACATGGTGCATATTAGCCCAGTCACTGTAAAATTATATGTTGTAAATTAATCACCTATATATTTTGAGGTATGATAAATTCTACTCACACAATTAGTATTTTCATCTCAAAACTCATATTTATACTTGTTTGAAGAGGGCATTCCCCAGCTAACTTAAATTAAATTCACCATAGAAAAATAAGTGCATGTGTATTATACTTACATTTTTTACAAAATATAACATTATTTGAATTTTGGCAAACAAATTAATTACAGACTAGATGATTTCTGCTTTCCTATTATCAACGACTCTCTGACTTTTGTCACAAGTGATTTTACCATTTTATATTCCAGGGATCCATTGTTGTCCAACATTAATCGTAGTATATTTATGTCCCCCATTACTATGTACCCATGTCTATTTTCATTTTATATTTATTTAGTATTGCAAATTTTAAGTTTTTCTCTCTTCAAAATGCCTGGTACTAACGATAAATCAAATATAAAACATTTTCTATATAAAGGTGATAATTGAATCGTGTGTTTGCTGTTTGATATATTAAGCTGGTAATAAATTCGTACAGATGTATCTATCATAAATGATGTATTGCCCCTAGAACCCCTGGTCAGGGGCCTTTTGGTTAAAAGTTAGATTTAAAAGTCCCAGGCACCAAAGTAGAAGTTTTCAGGATCTTAATGATACATAAATAAATCTGTCCAGGATACATGTACAAATCTGGTAAGTAATTGGCAAACACTGAACTGTGGTAATCCAGAGGTGTGATCAGGTACCATGGTAGAAAACGCTGTTGACCTGTCACGAACAAATTCAAATGAAATAGATGAATAAGAAGTCCTCATCACAATTCGTACATGTCACTCAGCTAATAAAAAGATACATACACAGACTGCACTCTGTTTTCTGCCAAAACATGAAGGCAAACTCCTTATCATTTTCAAATATTGACCAAAGAAGTAAGTCGTCCGAGTCAGCCATTTTCTTGCCTTGTTCATTTGGATTACCTGAAATGATTCATGTATGGTATCATATGTAAAACGTATTGCAGTTTACCCATTGTATCCCTAAGAATCTAAATTATATGTTCATCTATTACATTATAACACACTATTCTTCTGATTTCTAGTTTTGACAAGGTTAAGCATGCTTTTTTCAATATATTCCATTTCATATTTCTATTAAAGCCCAATGACCGTTCAATATCGCTTACAAGATATATCGGAAAAAAAGTTGTGTGATTCACACGTTATACATTTTCATGACATACAAATCAAAATTAGTGCAAAAAGAATGCAGTTACATGTAGTTAGGAAACGATAAAAACAACATGATACATACTACTGCTGGTCAGTTCGAAACCATCGCAACTCGTACCTTCTTGCCTACGCTTGGTTGACTCGTACCTAAATTAATTAGCTGAATCCTACCTATGGAATGTTAGAGTATAAAATTACTCTTAACTTAATGAAAGCATATCAACATATATTTATTACCTTGATAGCTACCTTTGTCAGCGAAATAATTATAAATTCATTTCATTTCCATAAACAATAATATGTAATTCCAGACATTAAACGGCATCATGGTTTCTATATACTTGGTAAGTACAGAGACGTGCAAAGCGTTTGTTTTCGCTTGTTTATTCTTGATTAACGTCCTACGGAATATTTTTTTCACTTATTTATGAAGGCGTCAAATGTCAGTGAAGGGCTTCAAATTTGAGCCTATGCTCGGTACTTACGGCCATTGAGCAGTGAGGGTTCTTTAATGTTCCGACACGTGGCACCTTCAAATTACACGCAATCGACCTGCCACCAGTTGGACTCAAACTCATGATCTCACGTTCAAGAGTCGAGTGCTCTATCGACTAAGCCTGGCTGGCTCTCACATACTATTATTTTACTATATATTCCATATAAAACCAAATATTTTTCCAAAAACAATATAGTCAAGCCATTGCTTTTAAACAGAAAATATTTTCAGATTTCTATTTTTTGTAATTCTTTTTATTTATTGTTTTAAAGATTCGACAAATTAAACAGAATGTATAAATTAGACATCAAAATTTTATTTTGAGCTTTCTTTTTTACAAATAAGTCTTTTAATTTCTGATTCAGAACATTAAACAACACCATAGATTTAGAAAACTGCAAATTACATTAAAATGCGATAAGAAATGGATCCACCATTCTTTTTTTTAAATGTGGTTTTATATTTTATTTAAATAAAGATATCTAGAAAACAAAAATTACTCTTAATTTTATGTCTAGTCTGTACCTGTTTTGATATTAAATGTAGCAAATTATATTTCTTACATGCAGTATCAATAACTGTAGGATCAGGGATGTGAATGTATTTCAAGTTATAAGTTAAAATCTATATCCCATTGAGTGCGGCAAGAGCCCTACATGCACCACTGAATGCGCCTCCCCATAATATTCAAAAATATATATGTTTTAAGGGTGAGGTTATGGATGGTTTTTAAGATACAAGTAAAGCTATATATTTCAGAGGTGGACCAGGACCTCCATATACTTTTTCATAACATGATAGCTAGATTGAACTTGAATTGAACGTATTACATTTTCAGAAAAACATGGAATTCAACAACGCCAACAGGTGTTCATCTTGGATATTGTTCTCTCTTAAAGTGTATGTACATTTAGACTTCAGTAGGAACCTCCATAATCAATTTCGAAAAGATTCCTTTTGTACAATCTGAGAATTAGCGGTAGCAAATTTCAGTTGTCAAATTCGCAGATGGTCACCTGTTGGCCTTGTTGGATTCAGATCTCTCTGAAAATGTCATATTCCCGACTAAACCTCAAAGGAAAACTTCATGTCAAATTTAAACAAGATCTCTTCAGTACTTCCTGAGAAATAGGAATAACATACATGCATTGTCAAAATCCAAGATGGCCGCCTGTCAGCCTTGTTGGAATCCAATATCTCTGAAAATGTCATATGCACATACCTCAAGGGAAACTTTCATGTTAAATTTCAAGGAGATCCCTTCAGTTCTTTCTGAGAAATAGCGGTAACAAACTTCTTTTGGTCAAAATTTAAGAAGGCCGTCTGTCGGCCATGTTAGATTCCAGTCTCTTTGAAAATGTAAAATGAACAACTAGACCTCAAAGGGAACCCTCATGTCAAATTTCAACGATATACCTGCAGCCCTTTCTGGAAAGAAGCAGTAACAAACTCCCTTTGGTCAAAATCAAAGATGAACATTGGACTCCGATCTCTCTGAAAATGTAACATGCACTGATGGACAGACGGACCACGGACGCAGGACACTTTGAATAGCTCACGATTCAATATACTTTGACACGTGACAAGGGTAAGATGGCTGTATATGCTAACTAAAAGTCATTTAAGTTTTGTTTGAAAGAAAACATATTTTGATTTACATATATACTATTGACTTTGTATTTTCAATATTTTGATATGCATAAGAGTTTAATCAGCTTGATATTCTACTGTGCAAAGAAAGCTGTGTAATATTCCATTTTCAAAACGTGTATCATTTCAATCACCGTTTACCTTTTAAAGCCTCATCTTTTAATTTGCATATGTTGCATTCTTTCCGTATGTCTACAAAATAAAAAAATAAAAACAGTAAATGTTTCTCATATGATATAACATAATTAAAATCAACCATGACACATATAAGAAATATAATAGTATATTATGGTGCAGTGTGTTTGCATTTAGACTTACGGACCTTCCTATGTTAAAGCAACATTCAAGAGATATATACACTGTAGCTACGTTATACCTTATATATGATACTATAATCTATAGTATACTAAAATTACATTGTGAAACATTCCTATTTGAATGATATGCGACAGCAAGAGTCTGTACTTACAAAATAAATATCCAAAAAGGAGTTCGCGCAAGAAAATATCAACTGTACATATATGGAGTTTGTTCATTTATTATTGTGACTTCCGGCATTGTTACCATGTGAAAATTAATACTTCTCTGTTCACTATTTAAACAAGGACAAAAACAAAACATGTGCAGTCCATGGACGCAATAGGTATATGTATATGACTCCAAATAGGACACGTCCCGTTCTTTTGGGACTTATTCAGACATTTATTATATTTTTATTAGTGCTACAAGAGACTTCACGTGCAGATTCGATTATAAAACGTTCATGTACAAAATCCATCGGTACTTTTTCATTTTTGCTTATAAAAGCTGACCTAATATTTTTACCATTAATGATTGCCTTTATTTAGACGATTTCGCTCTCAAGTTCAGTTTATGGTATTTGGTCATATTTAAGCTCTAACTCATTCACCCCTCAAGACACATTTGGACTGGGCTGATTCATTGATTAAAGAGGAGCCCATTGTTTTTTAGGGGTTAATGAGTTAATGAAATATTACTACTGTTCCTTTGCCAAGTGATCGGCATCAGAATGGGACTGGTCTGTATCCCATCCAAATATAATGGCTTAAACAAATATTTTGGGAACAAAAGATAGAGTTATTAGTGTAAATAATTTCCTCTTCTCAGTCCATGTGGTTTTTAAGTTTCGGTACGATTTCTTACTGATCTTATTGCCAAGATGAACTTATAAACAATAAAATATGTATGTTATACTGTGTTTCTGTATTTTAGTACTGTATGCGACCCTATATTATAGGTGCCAAGGGTGCTACAGAAATAGGGAAAAAATGGATGCTGCACCTTACTATATAAAAATAATAAATTAATTAAATAATTTATCAATTAATTGATTAATAAATTGATAAAGCTGAGAGTGTGATGGGACTCATATATTTTCCAAAGAGACCATCTGGTGGTTAGAATAACAAATACATGTGTAAAATTGCAAAAATTTATGGGTTATTGCCAAACGTAACCCATAATATCAGTTTTTTTTGTCCACCATACTTTGGGCATTGCAAATTAACGTTCGGTAAATTTTACGAGGATTACCGAGAGACCCATAAACACGTGCAGTTTGCAGTTAACATACATTCTATTCTTATTACCCTTTGCGTTGATTTTCAAATATTATTGTTTGACTGATGTTACCTGTTGTAGTATCCTGTACATGTATACCTATACAATGCACATGCATAATCTGAATTGATTATTTCATTATTGCATAAACACACAGGTAGATATAAGACCTCTCTAAACATCAATCCCACACCCACCACCAAGAAAAAGTAGAACACCAATGTATCCATTTTAAACATGTTTATAATTCATACAAAGTGTGATGTACATGTACCTGTACATTGTAAAATTCATATAACAAGCTGGTGGGACGGGGTCTTGTGAAACCTGTCTTGATCTGGGGAGTTTAAATTTCAGGTAATACATTGAAATTACATTAGAAAAAGTCATCAAGCGTACGTGTCCTTATACATGTAGATACAATTTGGAATGGTAATTAAACATTTCGAGCCACAAAATTTTTGATTACTTAACGTTGATCTGAACACTGCAGTTTTTTCAAAAACGTTAAGTCCAAAGTCTGTAAAAATAAGATAGAATACAATATTCCCAATTAAACTTCGAAACATCGATGCTAGGTCCCCAGTAACATCCAGATCAAATGCCACAAAGCTAGCATACCAACTGAACAGCAAGCTTAGATTGTAACAGAAATTTCACACTTATCTGAAAACGGCCAAGTTTTGCACCCCACCCCTACCCGCCAAAAAAACCCCCAAAAAATCCCAGTTAGTGCAAAAATGTTAAAAATTCAAACAAGCGGCCCAAAAGAGCCTCAATCGTTCACCTGAGAATCATTTACAAATGTGGATAGAAGACCAAGATGAATATGTACATGTAGGCTGATCTGTCCAAGAAACATTAATGCATTTTTAAGAAATTCATTAAGATATCCAAAAACTACATTTTAGATAAAGTAATATTACGATTTCTTCTTCATAAAACTGATCATTTACATCAGCAGGTAGTTTTTAAAACCTCACCTTCTGACTTGGACGTCGATGCTTTCGAGTCACATTCTTTGCTTTGTTTACTTGGATTAACTGAAATGATTCATGTATGCTATCATATGTTAAACGTAATGCATTTTACCCCTTGTATCCCTAAGAATATATATTATATATTCTTTTCTATTACATTAGAACGGTCTATTTTGATTTCTAGTTTTAACAAGGTTAAGCATGTTTGTCAATACATTCCATTTCATATTTATGTTAAAGCCCAATGATCGTTCATATCGCTTACAAGATATATCGTAAAAAGTTGTACGTTTCACACAGTATACAATTCCATGACATATATATCAAAACTGGTGCAAAAAACATTGCAGTTAGTTAGGAACGGATAGAAACAACATGGTAATGCTGGTCAACTCGTAACCATCCCAACTCGTACCGACTTGCCTATGCTAGGCTAACTCGTACCAAAATTACAAATATATATGTACGGGGGTGGAACAGACCATGACATACATCACTGAATGTATTTCCACATTACAATCAATCATATATATGGTTTAAGGGTGCGGCTGTGAACATACGTTGTTGAGTTACAAGTAAAAATGTAAATGTCAGGGGGTCGGCCAGGAGCCCCTAGGCCCCCCATCACTAAATGTGTCTATCCATTACAAGAAGGAATACATATGGTTAAGAAGAAGGCATATGAATGGTTTTCAAGAAATACCTACATGATAAATGCCTATGTTTCGCTTCCGCAACTTAGTTACGGCGATACAATAGTGTAGGAAATAGTTTTTCACGTCTCTTTATATTTTGATAAGTAAAAATGCAGACGTACCAATTAATATCGAAGCTCAAATCCATTAGAACACGATGAATAATATGTGCAATAGTCTTAGCATGAAGAACAATTGGGAATCCCAAACGGGATAGGACCTATGCTAGCACATCACACTCGTCGAAAATGTTCCATGGAAACCATTCTAGTACGATATAATTGGTGAAGAGCTCACACTTGGTGAAAGCACGACTGGGGAAAGGGAGTCACTGTCTATGGCTGTGGTCCAGAATCCAGTTGGACACTTCATAATGTTGAAAAAGATCCCCTTACCGACCATAAAACTTCTTAAACGACGACTCCAAGCGTTTACCAACGTAATTTTATGTAAGTAGTGTATTGGCAAGTCGTTTCGCTCTCAGTATAAAACATCCATTAGAAGAGCATGCCCTTGCATGACGTATAGGTTGTGAAATGAAAACGCCATAGGCAGGAGAAGATGAAATATTGGTACTTAGAAATAAAAGTTCGTGAGATGGAAATTGAAATCGTCGCGTTTGTCATAAATGGAGGTATGACTTTGACTGTCGTTTCCAATGGACAAGAATTAATCTAGGTTAGGAAGCAGATGTGTTGTTATATGTCGTCTCATTGATCTCTAGTTCAACAGAACATATCTATCCAAGGTAACTCTGAAATTCTGAATTATTCATGGACATCGATATACCTGTAAGTAAAATTAAACCGATATGCTAACTTTTTGTTTCCTTTAGGGAGCAGAGACTGTTTGAAGTATGCGTCATATGAATACAAAGATATGTCAGCCAAAAGGGGTGCACAATTGCTACCCATTTGAATGCCGACAATCTGTTGGAAATTTTTTTTCAACAAAAATCACAAATATGCTGCCCGCCAAAATCTTGATACTATCTTCCCGCTGTGCTAGTTATTGGAATTGGAGTGTTGCTTCACATAATAAGGTTCCTCGTGACCTAAAACTAGATATTTATATCTGCAATTTCTATTTTTGTATACAAAGAAGTTTTGTGAAATTGTAAACCCGTTTTAATTTTACAACCAAACAGGCGATGGGTACGAGTCAGCTCAAACATTGATACAAATCAGCCAATTCACATAAGTAAGAGTTGTTATGGGTTCGAACTGACCATAGTACATATTAAGAAATAATTCATCTCATATAGCTTTGGTTATTATCTAACGTCGTCTTTTAAGTTAATCCGAATTATTTTTTTCCACCTTCAAACTCAAAATAAAGAGAGAAACTAGTGTCAATTTTGTTTTAACTGATTATGTTCTATACATCATGCTGATATAAAATTAAACCATTTCCATATACTTTGACACGGGACAACGGTGATATGGCTGTGTATGCTAACTAAAAGTTTTGTTTGAAAGAAATCATATTTTGAATTATAACATTGATTTTTAAGTTTTAGCATTTTCAATATAAATAAGAGTTTCAACAACTTTAAATTCTACTGTTCAAAGAAAGCTGTGTAATATTCCATCTTATCATTTCCATCAGCGGGTAGTTTTTAAAACCTCACCTTTTGACTTGGATTTCGATGCTTTCGAATTGTCTACAAAAATCAATAATTCAGTAAGTATGTCTCAAATGTGTAAAATAGTTAAAAGCAGTCATGGCAAAAAAAAAAGAAATATAATAGTATATTGTGCTGCATGTAACCGTTTCTCCTTATTTATCAATTTGGAATACACTTCATTTAATACATTCCTATTTGTGTGTTTTCCATAAACAATTTAAATTCACGTGTACAAACTGATGTGTTACTTTTTATTTTATGAAATGTAGCCCATTGTGACGTAAAATTCCCAATTGAAATGGTACAGGACCCTTTCCAAAAAGGGTCTATAAGATAGGACAAAACGATTAAAATAACACGAAAAAAACGTACACATACACACTCTCATGCAAACATCCACTCACACGTGCTCAGCCTGGAAGTGAAACAAGTGATATATATATATATTACAAGAATAGTGTGATAAAATAATAAATAAATGAAAATGAAACTAAAAGAATAAGCTTAAACTACCGACGAAATGTGAATAGAACTATAGCTAAGTGGAAATAACAAGGAACTGCAAAATACTGTATTTTGACTAATTTTAGATGATATTCATTTTGCAGTTTCTTGTTATTTTCACTTAGATCTAGTTCGGTTCACATTTCGTAGGTAGTTTAAGCTTAGTTTTTTAGTTATCCTTAAGTAAAGAATAACTGTGTTTGGTGTGTTCTATGGACACAAATTTTAGTTATTTAAATGATACTTGCTTTACACTAAGGATCGCTTGTGCGTACATTCATATATATATATATATATATATATATATATATATATATATATATTATATATATATATTATATATATATATATATATTTATATCACCGATACACCGAAATTCAATTTTATGTTACATGTAATGTACCTTTGTATCCCAGAAATTTCCTGCATAACTCGACTGCTTTTTTTTGTAATTTCTTTCCTGTAGTGTCTGTATCTTTTTCATCCATTTCGACCCCATCCTGTTGATTATCATGCATTTTATCATTTTCCTCTTTTTTTCCGAATACGACATTAGCCGCTTTTTCGTCCACACGCTGAGAAAAAGAATAAAAGAATAACAAAATTAGATTTGCGTATTAATTAAGGTAACTAAGTTTCCATCATATATTTTTTTTATATGAAACAGAAAGCAATTATAATAGACTTTGTCAAGACAAAGACAAGTCCATGTAAAGACAGTCATGTCGAAAATAAGTAATCGTATTTAGTCTTTTGTCCTTGATCTATGTTTCATGCAAGTCAGGGAGACAGACTGGCATAAGTTTTATGTTCCTGTGTTAATTCTGTTACCAGTTATAGCATTACATCAGATTCTGCATTTTGACTTCTGTGACTTTGACCTTTAGACCCAATGACCATGAAAGCCTGTACAGTTGTAGAGAAAGTCATGGAGACTTACTGAAATAAATTTCATGTTCCTGTGTTGAGTCTTTCACTAATTATCACATTACAAAAGATTTCACGTTTTGGTCTGTGTGACCTTCACCTTTTACCCTATGACCTTCAAAAACTATACAGGTCTGGACAAAGTCCAGGCGACTAAGGGACAGAAGTTTCATGTCTCTGTGTCATGTCTTACTCCAGCTATCGTGGAACATAAAATTTCAGATTTTGGTCTCTGTGATCTTGACCTTTGACCCTATGACCTTTAAAAAGTATACAGGTCTGGAGAAAGCCCATACAACTAACTGAGAGACGTTTGATGTCCCTGTGTCAAGTCTTACTCTAGTTATCGTGGAACATAGAATTTCACTTTTTGGTCTCTGTGACCTTGACCTTTGACCTTCAAAAAGTATACAGGTCTGGAGAAAGTTTAGGCGACTAACTGACAGAAGTTTCATGTCCCTGTGCCAAGTCTTACTCCAGTTAGCGTGGAACATATAATTTCACGTTTTGGTCTCTCTTACCTTGACCTTTGATCCAATGACCTTCAAAAAGTATACAGGTCTGGAGAATATCCAGGCGACTAACTGACAGAAGTTTCATGTCCATGTGTCAAGTCTTACTCCAGTTATCTTGGAACATACAATTTCACGTTTTGGTCTCTGACCTTGACCTTTGACCCAATAACCCTGACTAAGTTCAATGCGCATCTTCAGTTGGTGATCTATCATCGGTGTAAGTTTAAGTCTGTAAGTTTTCTCGTTTTTGAGAAACCTTTGTCCAAAAATCCTGGGAAGAAGAAGAAGAAGAAGAAGAAGAAGAAGAAGAAGAAGAAGAAGAAGAAGAAGAAGAAGAAGAAGAAGAAGAAGAAGAAGAAGAAACAGAACAAAACTAAGAGGTCTTTCCACTGAAAGTGGAAAGCCCTAAAAAGTAGAATTTAGATTTGCCAAATAAAATTGTTTTAAGTGTTAAGGTGGGATTACAAAGAATTCCCGGTTTAGTTTTGATGGATAATGTTTGTATTTTATATAAATAATATATAAGACAGGGACACACAACGAAAATAATGTAATACACCGGACATTTCAAAACAATACATTTTGGTCAGTCCATTCTGTATAAACAGAGGCTTCTATAGTCCAAAGGTGGGTGGGAGTCATGTGTCATGTGATAGTTGGTATTAACTACAGATTTAATTTTCATGCAACAGAATATTCTTGACATCGCTCTTGAAATCTACATCCTCGTTCACCTGTATACGATTGGTGTTCCAAAAATAATGTCACTTGCATTGCTTCCCCTATACTACAAATCTTTTGCTCGTTAAAACTTACTCTGCCTCTCTCAAAAAAACTCTTCATTTGCCTGAATACACCTTTCGAGCCAAATCTGGTGAGTAAGGAGGATGTGGAAGGACCGACTTCAAAGTCGAAGGTACCGGAGTCCTGTTTGTAGCAGTTCTTCAATTGTTTTAAAACAACGTTTTTATAGAGCTTTGCTGTGACAATTCTGTCTTTTGGCACATGAATTGCATGGCGAGACCCTTGTTATCGGGAAAAATTACATTGTAATTTAACGTGCGTAATCGCTTGGCAATACTTGTTTTTTTTTTTTTTTGTGGCCAACTTCGGTTGGAACTCTTCCGCTTTGAAACTTTTGTTTATTTACAACAAGAGCTTTCTTCTGTTCATTTTAATAATAAATGAGGTATCTTGCAGTTGTTTTTCTATGCTTTATATGCTTTGACAGAAAGCCATGAATTTGTGCTGAAAATAAGTTTATCAACGCAATCGGCTAACTGCCGATTTCCTCGGCAAAGTATAGTACGGATTTCCATGATGTTGCTTTAGATGTACTCGTTACGGAAAGACATGGACGAAAAGTATCTTGAAGTTGATGCTGTCCAGCCCTGAATTTAGCTATCCACATACAAATAGACCTGTGATAAACCCTCTCCATAAATTTCATACACTTCACTGTGAATCTCTACAGGTTTTATACCGAGGAGGGAGCTACCTTTTATGTAGGCCCTAATGTTCTGCTCTTTTACCATTTTGTGTATAGTGTAATGAATTCTCTACAAACTGAAATACATGTTACAAATGTCAGTGTAACTCTGAACGATATTTTACCGGTGTTATGCATCAGTGATCAATGCATCTAAATTTGGTGACTTTGATTTCGCAGTGCACGATTTTTGTGAGAAAATGCACATATGACATTATCTTTAGAACTTCCTCGTAACAATAAACGCAGTGCACACAAGGTATATTCAAGAAATTTATAATCCTACACCAGGGTATATCACTAAGATATATTCGATCTACACCGAGATTGTTAGACTATGGCAAATAAAACAAATAATAACCCTAAAATAAAAGTGGTAAGACCGCAGTTGTGTTATACGACATTGTCACTAATTCAGATGTATATTTTTATTTTCGAAATTAATCTGTAACTTTGTACTATGCGGAACTCTTAGTATTTCTATGCATGTTCAAGGTCCATAACACATCTCATCGGAACAAAATTTCAACTTGATCTACAACTTGTCTTGGTAAAACGATTTGCCAAATTAGATCAATATCTTCAATCATGACCAAAACATGCGGAAAACTTATTTGGCGGACTGATGTACAGATAGACAGACGGACGGACGAAAGATTGGACGGACCGAATGCAAACATAAAATCCCCTTTAACTTTGCTGGTAGGGGATTTAAAAGTAATTCAGGAAAACAATAGACACATAACGCTGCAGTTTATAACCTCAAATCAGGGAAACATGTCAAGGGTTACAGTTTAGAAAATACAATGATTCTGGAGAGATTGAAAGAAACACAATCTAACAGTCATAAAAAACGAGGGAACAAAGTCGAACAGCTTAAAATGTACAAATAAAGAGGAATGTTATAATTGAAGTTTCCTATATTTTGGCTTGTGCTATTGACGTACGTCCATTCCGTTGTTTAATTGTTGTTTAACGTCCCATTCAAGAATTTTTTGCTCACATGGAGAACTTAACAAATGCCGGTGAAGCGCTTCAGATTTTTGCCTATGCCCGACACTTACGTCCTGTTGGCAGTGAGGATTCTTAAAAGAGCCTACATCTACTGTGACACGGGGCCTGGGTTTTTACTTTGTCATCCGACAGACAGGAAATGTCCACCGCCATGGCTCGAACCCGGGGCCCTCCGATTGCGAATCGATCAATCTACCGCAGAGCCTCGACGACTCTCGTCAATTCAGTGAGTGTTTCTTTACTTGCCGCAGTCCCGTGACAGCTTCAATATCAGACTAATTCAAAGTACTCAGGTTTCAGTAGTTCATAACATAAAACTGATTCCATTTAGATATGGATGTGGACTCACGTTTGGTGTGAACGGTCAACAGAGGATGCTTACCTCTGGATTTCCAGAGGTCCGTGTTCATATTTTACCATTTGTATATGTATTCTGCAGATTTGGAGGATTTATACTTTGGTATCTGGAATTTTTATATTAAGACCTTGAACCGTCACCACATCTACAGAATTATAGAGGTGGTACCGACAATCGAACCAGGAAATATCTGCTTGCAGAATCTGGATAAAAATAAGTCGTTAAAATTCATTGAACTACTTCCTTCAAAAAAGGTAAACTGAGTCGAACTGTGATTAAAGTACTAGAATCACCGGCACGTTCTAGATTTATATATCAAAATTCTAGATTGGAAAATACGGAGTCCTTTTAATAAGCGAAATACAATTAAAATACAAACAGTCTTAAGTGTTTACCAACGGAAATCACAGAAAACTACTATAATGCGATTTTGTATTGAATCTATGTGCTTACTTAATTTCCGCTTGCAGCGCTGCTAGAAAATTGTAAAGAAACGGGAAATCTAGAATCAAATACTGAACGCACCTTATTCAATACCTAAGTATGAATTCAATTTTTTTCATTTTTTTTAAAATCTTAATCAAACTGGTGACAATGCTAACAAGAAACGCTGAATGTTGTCATGATGCGATGTTCTTTGATGCAATTATTTATTTTGCCCATATTTGGAATAGACAGTCTCCAATAATGTCATCTACAAATGAAAATCACATTTGCTGCTCACAAATGACTGAAATAATTGATTGAAACGTTGGTCATATGGCAGTCGCCCATACCCACGATATTATGATTACAAATCTAGGGGTAGAAAGGGGAATTTTGGTATTCTATGTATTTTGTTTTCTATCTTAACAATAACTTTCACAAGCATTTCTGAATAAAGAGAAAAACAAAGAGGTATTGCCCAATTTACACAACATGGTGACAAAGTAACCTTTTGATTCTATTCACGTTCCGGTTATGACAAGCTACACGTGCAAAATGTTTCATTGGACCTTTTCACCAATTTGACCCGTTCATCGCACTAGAAAGGTTTCCACAGAATATTCGAATTGCATGCCAGGAGAGGACGCTGACTCCTATCGGACAGCTGGTCATATTTTGTTTGGGATTTGCAATTGTTCTTCATATTGAAACCATTTACACATCTATTTTTTCGTGTTCTAATTGACTTGAGCTTGGATTATCAATTAGTACTTCTTCATTACTCACCACTGGATACTCTCTTATGTATGGTGACAACCAGGGGTGAAGTGACCTTTGATTATAATACGGATGATTCTACTATTTCACGTTATGACAAGCAACACGTGCAAAAATGTTTCATGCCTCAGTGGATACCTTTATATATATGATGACAAGTAAAGACGACTACTGTAGTGTCATCTTAATGTTATGCTTTATCTCAAGATATAAACTCTTACAGGTTAAGAAAAAGTTCACAGGAACACAACCCGCCAGGTTGTATGAGTTTTACAATATATCCTATAAGAAACAAAAGGTACACCTGTACTCTATTTCCAGACTGCTCATTCTTTATATAAAGATGTAAACGTCGTCTGAAGACCCGAAGTCACAAATGTTACTCAATAGTGTACTCAAAGTTAACGTACGTGTTATGCAACCAGACTTGTTTGTGCACTTATCAATCAAACCATTTGTAAGTGATGCTCAAATTTATGGCCAATTTATGTCTTTTATATGAATAATAAAACTAATATCGCGTTTCATATTCAATTACTACAACTACGTGTGTGACATGGTTGCAGTAGAAAATGACCACTTCCGGACACCTCGTCCCATTCCGTTTAGGATTCAAAGTGTATTACACGTTCAGACCACATTTTATTCAATTTGTAACTGTTACCTTAAAGATCCACTTGGTATGTAAACAATCCTCTTCAGGGGCACAACTGCACGCTATAGTCTGCAAGTATCACAGTATATACAAACAAGCATTAAATGATATATACAGAAACAATATTAGTCAAATCAAACAAACTTTGCCATCGAAAACATTTTATAAGTTGAGAGACTATTGCCCTGTGGGGGCGGGATGTGAGACAGCCAATCAGAGCATGGTGGCATGGCTAGTGTATGGCTATTCTATTTAGATGACAATTAAAGATGTTTCCCTCATATATACATATTAAATGTTTTTAATTTAAATATTTTCACCTCGTCATGATTTGGATACTTTCTTCAAAATAGGGGTGGTCATTTTTGGTTTACAAAATTGTTTTAATTTTGTCGTGCAATGTCAATTGAACTAGGTAAAAATAACAAGAAACTCTAACATCAATTTAATATATAAGATTACAACATGTTAGATTCACAGGTAATTATATGTTAGTTTATAATTTATCAGTTGATATCAATCTGTTCATTCACATTTTGTTGGCAGTTTAGTTTTAGTTTGAGTTTTTTTTTTGTTATACCTTTGTTTGATTAGAATTGTATTATTCAATCACAAACAGAAAACGTCATACCCTGTTATACAGTCGAGATAAATTTTCCAAAGATAACTTAACACCATCATCCAAAAGTACTTGAACATACGCATGTTGTTTCGCAACAAGAGCTTCTAAAAGTAGATTCTGAAATGACATGTAACTATTTTTTATAATTATGAAATGCATAATTACTATGATATATTTAAACATAAATCGTTTTAAATATATCCATGGTTGTCTCAATAGCATCAGCAATAATATTTTCTAATGAAAAGGACTACAGGTAGTTTAAATGAAAACGAGTACTAAGGGTTAATAATTGTTTCCCAATAAACAGGACTTCTTATTATCTAATATAAAAAGAACGTCTAATTATCTTATATAAACATGACTTCTAGTTATATTATATAAACAGCTCTTCTTATTATTTTATATAAAGAGAAATTCTATTTATTTGATATGAAACAGGATTATAATTAATTTATTTAACAAGATGTGTTTGTGAAACACATCTGTCCCCGGTTCCAACACATTTCTGTGATGGCAACTATTGCAATTTCCTACATTTTGACCCCAGATTGTTGATTATCATGTCTATTTCAATAAACCTTATTTTTTCATACTTTGAAAACAAATAATTTTGGAAACAAACAAGGTAAAAATTAGAACCGACAATTAGCTGATTGTAATGTCAAATATTGATTTTTTTTTCAACGGAAAGTGGATCGAATGTAGTTAGACAATTAAAACTCCAGACATTGAAATATTATAATTATATAAAATCCTAAAAAATTCTAAAACTCATTTGATAGTAAAAGTCAGATTGTATCAAATAGAATCACACAGTGGTTGATATATACAATTCAAATTCAAACAATTTAAAGGAACTAAATGGAGAAATACATCTAGATAGATTCTAAAATAATTTTGGCACTACCTGTGCATTTTTTGTATTTTTCATGTTGAATCCGTTATGCTCCTGTAGGTATTGATATCCAAGGTAAAAATACAAAAGTGGAGGTTTTTCGTCTTTTCCAGATAATTGTTCCACACAATTGTCTTCACCAGGTGTGTCCATGGAGACCGAACATTGTGGAGCCGACGATGTCGATATGGTTTTGTCTGTTGGATCCATTTGTATTATACTCAATAGCCTTACTGCACTGCCTGTCTTCTCAGTATTCGAAGTCTGATTTGTCGAATTGCTTGCCGTAGCATTATATACTGCCTGCAATGGTACATTGGTCTCTGGATCCCTTGCCATATTTTCTGGTTTGTAATCAACTTAAAATAAGAATTATTAACACTGGTATAAGAGTTATATAAACTATTTTTATTTATATAAAAACCTCAGATACCAAAGCATAAATCAATAGAATGTCCATGACATAGATACAAATCCGGTAAAAATGGACAAACACGGAGCTCTGGAAACCAAGAGGTGGGATCAGGTGCCATGGAGGAGTAAGCATCCCCTGTCGACCGGTCACACCCGCCGCGAGTCCACAGTCAAGTCCAATGAAACACGTGAGGAGTGTATCCTCGTCACAATTGGTACAGACGTTTCAACAACCGCCAACGAAAAGGCAACTCAAGATTTCACTTAGTGAAACATAATAGTCGCAAACAAGACTATTATACCGACCGTAAAACTTGCGGAACGTTGACATTAAACGCGGTTTTTGATATCCCTGTGTCAATAATTTGTCAGTGAGTAGTTTATCTCTGTATATGAAATATTCATATGTTGTGCACGCCCTGGCATATCGGATCATTTGTGAAATATAAACTCCATATGCGGGTGACTGAGGGATATTACTACTTAAATGTGGAAAATTTACGATGGGAAAGCCGAAATCGTCGCATTTATCGTATAGATTCGTTGCTAATTTCCCGTCTGTGTTTATATTAAGTAAAATATCTAAGTATGAAGCGTGTGTGCTTGATTCTGTTGCATATTTAATTTCTAGTTCGCTGGAATATATCGCATTGACATATGTATGAAAATTGTCATTATTAATTGACAAAACGTCATCGATATATCTAAATGTCAAATTAAAAGACACCGCTAGCTTTTTCTTCTTTTGATTCAGCAGTTTCTGAATGAAGTCTGCTTCGTATGAATAAAGGAACAGGTCGGCCAATAAAGGAGCACAACTGGTTCTCATAGGAATGCCGACAGTTTGTTGAAAGACCACGTCTCCGAACATTACAAATCTATTGTCTATTAGAAATTCCAGCATGTTATTAATATCAACTTCAGTATATTTATGTGTGGAGTCAGAGTGGTGTTTGACCAAATAAGTATCCTGATAGCCAGTCACTAGATATTTAAATTTTCGGGTACCACCTTTAGTGAAAAAGCAGTTGTCTATGATGCTGAAAAGTCTTTCTTTTATTTTTTTATGTGGAATAGTAGTCTAAAGAGTATATGAAACTCAATCGTACACACTTTTTAATTGTCTTTGCCTATTATGTATGTACTGGTGTAATTAATATATTGTTTAATTCCTTGGAAATGTTGAAACAAATACACATACACAGAAGGCAGAAATAAGAATATTTTTGCATATATTTCTTTTTTTCAATTTTGGTTCAGAAAATAAAAGTAATACAAAACAAATTTATTACATTAAGAACATATATACCAGGCATCTGGCGCATATGTTTCTAGTGCGGAGAATCGCTTAAATTACCGGTACAACCGATACTACCACAACATTGGCCCTAAATACAATGACCTATAAATAATTAGATTGCGATATTCTCTTGTTTCTATATTGAACATAACATGTCAAAAATATGTCTAAACCCTTAAGGCTATGTTGATGGCGATTAACATATAGGTCACTAACGTATGAAACTATTGTTTTTCTTTTTCATTACCCATCGAAATATTATCAACGTGTATGAACATCTTACATATATAGACTTACTGATATCACCTGCAGCTCTAATAATCATTTATACCTGAATATCTACCATGATCTTTCTCGGTATAAACAGCAACAATTATTGCATTATTAAATGCTAGAATCAACAACACATGCAACAATTATTGTCAGTGCGATATATCCTAACGAACTAGAAACTAAAAATAAAACCGAATCAAGCACACACGCTTCCTATTTGGACATTTTATTATTATGGATACATACGGAATTTATCGACCAGGCTATACAACAAACGCGACTTCAGCTTTCCAAACGTCAATTTCCAACATTTAAAAGTAGTAATATCCCGCTATCGCCTACTTACGGTGTTTATATCTCACGAATATCCAATATGCCAGGGCGTGTTCTACATATGAACATTTATACATAGAGGGACGCTACTAACTGATAAGTTGTTATCACAGGGATATTGAAAATCGCGTCTGATTTTTTTATTTGATTGCTTAGTGTTTTACGCCACGCAATAATTGTTCAGTTATATGGTGACGGCGAATTTGGAGGATAAAAGAACCCTGGTACAGCTACCCAGGAAGACACCACCGGCATTCCGCAAGTAAACTATCAAAGTTTTTCACAAAAATCCGCTTTGGTTCCAGAGGGGCTCGAATCAGCGATTACTAGAAATGAGAAACACCACGGTTCATCGCGCAATGTTCTAGTCACTCATTCACTGAGGCCACTCCCGCTTGATGTCAGCGTTCCCCAAACATTACGGTCGGTATAATGACCTCGTTCCCAATGATTATATTTCACTGCATGAAATGATGACTTACCTGTTCGGAAGCGGCTGTGCCGATTGTGAGGAGTATTTATTCCTCACTTATTTTATTTGTATTTTATTGTGGACTCATGGCGGGTGTGACCAGTTGACTGGGATTACTCCACCATGGAACCTGGTCCCACCTCTAGATTTCCCAAGATCCATATTTGTCCAATGTTCCTCACATCGTATATTGTATTCTGTATATATTGGAGATTAATAATTTCTTTTTTTAGGTTTAACCGAAGGGATGTCGATATAAAAGTGAAGGGGTGTAAGTTATATAGACCGAAGGGATGTCGATATAAAAGTGAAGGGGTGTAAGTTATATAGACCGAAGGGATGTCGATATAAAAGTGAAGGGGTGTAAGTTATATAGACCGAAGGGATGTCGATATAAAAGTGAAGGGGTGTAAGTTATATAAACCGAAGGGATGTCGATATAAATGTGAAGGGGTGTAAGTTATATAAACCGAAGGGATGTCGATATAAAAGTGAAGGGGTGTAAGTTATATAAACCGAAGGGATGTCGATATAAAAGTGAAGGGGTGTAAGACATATTATTAGACATATCTTTGAAGAGGAATAGAAATTCCCGAGAGAGAGTGCGTGGGGGTGTTGATTTGATAATTTAACACGGCGTCCGATTTTTTCATCGTCGTTTTGCAATATCGCAATATTTGATTGAAGTAATAGACGTGTTCTTTCGCATATCTTTGTCTGATGCTGCGAGCGAGATTGGTGTCGGTAATCTTTTCGAACTCTAAAGCTATGTTGGTCACTTTATAGTTAGCCGTTTTATCGTCATCGGTTTTTCGATACGACGTTTTTAGCATCGTTAACATGTATTCTAATCTATCTTGCAATCTGGCCTGATAAAAGGGCTCGCTCGTTTCCAAGATATCCAAGGGAATACAAAACCGATTATTAAACGCCGCGTCCATTTCGTAGTCTTCGCTACTATCGAGTGGCATTTTTTAATCCGATGGACTTTGCCCTTGAAATATTTAGATCTTTACTCTGTACTCATTGATAGGCCATGCTACGTCGTTCTATCTTCCAAAGATCGTTGTAGATTAAAAAATTATCCGATCGTCTATGGTTTGAACGGTATTTCCGAAATCTTGATTTCAATTTTTTTTATGATGTAACGACCCAAATTATTACAGACGCCTGTTTAGCTAGATCGCCGCCGTTGATGTCGACTTCCAATCAAAGTATAGTCTCATACTTCTGGGAACGATCACGTCGTTTTCGCTCAAATTGGGGAAGCGAATCGTCAAAGTTTGATTTTCTTCGATACTCGATGGGTTGTGTGGATGCTGCCTTTTATACCGTGTGGTAATCTTAATTTTCTGTCGGGGTTTATTATATTGCCGTAATTCATATTGTTTTATAGAGATGAGATAAAATTTTTAAATCGCTTTATAAAATGGCTGGTTTTCCATTAGATACTTTTGATACTAGAAATAATGACGGTGATGATACAGAAGAAACTTCATTTATTAATGCAGTGCGTAATGCTCCAAATTCCTTAGAGGGATCAATTAATCCAACAGTTGAAGTACTGCAACAACGTCTAATAGACGAGGAATCTTATAAAAGACTCAATTTCTTTTTAAAAAGGTGGAAAAAAGAAACGAGTAGTTCTGGTAGGGTTATAAATTTAAAATTTACTTTCGATGAGAAAGAAAATTTACGTGTGGAATGGGAAGGTAGTTTGAGGATATTAAGTTGGAAAAATAATCCTAGGAACGTTCTACTGGATAGCGGTGTAAGAAGAGAATACGGTTTATAAACCATTCGCGGTTCTTTACGCGTTCAAGAATCAGAAAAAGTAGAATTAGAACGAACGTTATCGCAATGGCAAGAAGATCTCGAAAATAATCCGGGTGACAGAGAACGCATCTAGAGAGAGATGGCAAAAACGCAAAACGAACTAGGAGGTGTGAACGAAAGAGTCGATATTCTAAAAGGAAAATTAAAATCGCAATTGACGAGCATAAAAGAAACTATTAGGGGGTTATTAGACGAAAATCTTACTCTGAGAGAAAAAATTGCTAATCTGTTAAGAGAACAAGGAATTACTATTTTTAGCATTTTAACCGCCATTGGTATGAAAATAGGATTTTTGGTAGAACTTTTAATACCCGAAGGTCCTATTAAGCCTCCGTCGCCACTTCCTCCTCCAAAGACAGACGAAGGACTAAAAGAATGGCTTAAAAACAATTAGATGCCATTGGGAAATCGTTAACAAGACTGGCAACAAAATTTGGTGAGGCATTACCTAATATATTAGGATATATAGTAACGTGGGTATTATCAATTTTTGGTAAAATTTGTGGGTATTGGGCATGGCAATTGTTGCTTTCTTATTATCTAAACTCGAAGAACATAAGAAAAGAAAATAAAGATAGAGCAAGCATCGCGGTTTTTTTTATTTTCGTGATCATTAGAAACTTGTTTTTGCAGTTTAGAAACTTGCTTAGGTTTAATACGTTTTTGCAGTTTAGGTGGAGGATTAAATCTTTTCGAATTCAACTTGACATTCAAACCAGGTTTTGTTTTTTTCGGGTGCGATTAAAATTTCGTTATCATAATCGACGACATTTGAATCGATCTTTAATTCCATATTACTGGGCATCATGTAAAGTCCCGGATATATTACAAAATATACTTTAGAATTTGCAAATCTTAAACAATCTTCGTATCGAGAAATGTCGGCGGGTAAATCGAGAGATCTGTTAATCGCATCATAAATTTTTTTAACTACAATTGTTACTACAATTTAAAAAAAATTAACGAAATAAAAAATGGCTGTGATGGGATTTTTACACGAAGTATTAGAAAGAGAATATCTGGCAGAAGAGCTTTTGGGTGAAATTAAAGAAGTAGTAGACGAATGAATAAAATAATCGACGTATCATGAATACGTTTCAATTCGATGTGAAAAACGGAAAACTTAGATTACTGGGCATTAAAATATTATTCGATGGATATCTTATAAGAATTGGGCTTTTGGGTGAACTAAAAGTGACTTTAATCTTGAACGACGTTGAAAAGGCTACTTATGAAACGAAAAATGGCGATATAATATTGGTAAATCCATCGCTAGAAGTAAAATCGGGTGACGTGTTATATTCTAACGCGAATAAAGGCTCCAAATCGGGGTCGATCAACGGCGTAATTGTATTGAACGTTTAAAAAATATTTTTGCTTTAACAGAACATGAGTAAAAATTATTTGTATCCGTCATTAGAAAATGACTCTCAACAATATCGTTTACAGAGAATCGACGAGATAGAGCACACTTTTTGCCTATTCAAATCGTCGCAGTAGTAGTAGGATCAGTTGGTTTAGCGATGAAAGGTGTAAGACGATTAAACACATGAAAATTATGGGTCTTGAGGAAATAAAAAGTCAATTCTATATCAGATTTAGTCAGCCGAGACGGAAAAATATCCGACGAAGAATTTGCTCAAGTGTCGTACGAGTTGACCAAATATCGCGAGATGAAAGATAAACTCTATTCTTCCCACAAGGAAAATAACCAAAAAAGGATAACGACAACAACAAAAAAATGAGACGAAAATGGAAGATTTACGCAAGCAGCTCCTAGAACTCGTAAACAAATCCGCCTCACAATAACTTATATAAAGCATATAATGTTTTAAAAATCTCGAAACTGTATTTGTGTAATTACGCTTAAGATAAGTGTAATATCATTCATACATCAACCTTTTCGATAAATCTAATATTGCCATGCCAGCATAGATCGGTTTATTAAGTTTTACTCGCGTGTTCTTAACATGATCAAATATCATATCATCATTTTTTGTACCCATCTGTCAAATGTCGGCGACGCATTAATTTTACGTGTGTTTTCGTCTTTATCGGTCTCGCGTACGATTTTTATATAAGTACGTTTCCTCACATTTCCCATTGTTTTAAAAAAAAAATCGCGTAAATCTCAATTCTCACTTCATTTTTATATCGACATCCTCCCGATCTATATAACTTACACCCCTTCACTTTTATGTCGACATCCCTTCGGTCTATATAACTTACATCCCTTCCCAAAACAATTTATTTTAGTTCACACACATAACATAAGGCCCCTCTAACGTTTTTAATCACTCAATGGATCAAGTGCGCTGGAACTGTCATATTACAACACACACATTGAAATGACATTTGTTCATGAAGCATATATTTTATTTTACCATTTATATCATATTCATTTTGGAGTTTCAATTTATTTTGATATTTAACTCAGAAGACATTACAGATAACTCCAAGTTGTTAGAGTGCTGAGTACATTGCCTGGTTTATGACAATGTACTTCATCTTAATCAGCTAGGAATGTTTTCAAGGATACATTGAAATTGTTTTTGTATTTCTCTACAATTAAACAACTGGACCCAAAGTCAGTCATCAAATTATCAATACTCAAGCTCAACCGTTATTTAACTATCTGACTACTTAATCGTTTGTAAATATTTTGGGGTTAAGCGATCAGGAAATGTTATTATTTCTCATCATTCTATCTATAAATTTTTGCGTCTCACTTCTGAGTTTCCTGTACAAATTGAATCAATACCCCGAGAACTGTACTCAAAATTTGGGTACGTACTCAAATAATATAACAAAAGTGTTCTTGCAATAATTTTTATAATTCTATGTCGTCAAAATACAAACATGTCCAGTTTCAAAATTGTTTTACCTTAAATCATGCAAAGTTGGTTGAGCTTTAGTACTAAGTAAATTTGGCGACTTCAGGCCCAGGTAAGATTTTGTAATTTTAAAAGTTCCTTTGTATAATTAAACAATTGCATGTTACGTAAACATCATTAAAATAATCTAAAGATATATCTTATTCCCAATACGTATTGATATTTCGAGTTGCGCTTTGCAAAGTATCTCAATTTAAGAATTTTCTATCGACTCTGATGATGGTATTGGTACTGTCTTGGTGTTGGAATGTTCATGACACTATCACCTCCCTTTGAAATACACATATATTTTTTTTGATCGTATAACAGTATCATTAATACTGAATCATTAATTTATATTTTTATTTTCGGTTCTGTAATTTCGAACCTTCAATTTTTTATTATTATTCCAAAATATTTCTGTTAATAGATCGACATTATGCACTATAGAATTCTTACATTTGAATAAAATAGCGATATTCTTAAGTATATTCAATAAGTGGAAAATATAAGCATAAATGATACCGTCTTTCTTCCTTTCATTTGCCCAAGCTTGGATAAGGATATCAGTAGCTTTTTTGGAAAACTGCTCGTGATCTTCAGTGTTAACGTCAAATATATTCACCTAAAAACATAACACGATTTATATTCGAACTAAAAAACATAACACTACATTGACTATATATATATATATATATATATATATATATATATATATATATATATATATATATATATATATATATATATATATATATATATATTCGAACAAGGTTACAATGAAATTGACGGGATACATTGAAGTACATTAATATCTATGAAGAAGTAATACAACGACAGATAATTTGCAAATACCATAACCATAGCTCAATAACATGAATAACAATGTACATTTGTAACTGTCATCTATATGTAAAGCATATCAAAATTAGGGGCCCTGATGATAAGATTAAATACACTCTAAAAATTCAAACGCAATGTTATTATTATCTCATTTAGCTAAAATGCTTTCTTCAACAAAAAGGTATACTCACCAACCATTTCCTTTTCTCGATTTTATTTAGCTGGTCCATGAGTTTCTCTATCTCGAGAATGAATCCAAAGAGAAGTGCTGCCTTCTGTCTAAGTATTGTTTCTCTGAGATGAATAATTATAATAATAATAATAATAATAATAATAATAATAATAATAATAATAATAATTATTCTTATTATTATTATGCGAGAGGCTGTTGCTGACAAATCTTCAACACTTAAGTAGGGGTTATGACCTTTGTTTTATGTCATTGAAATTTCACAAAATAAACAAGTGTTTCCAACTTAATTCCAGGGTAGGGAAAGTTGTAAAATATTTTGTGTTAAAATTTTAACTGAATTTCGGAGTTGAGTTGTGACCTTGACTTTAGATTCGATGACCTTGAAACTTCGAACAATTATTCTTCACGGCATTCCCTACCAATCAGCAAAACTAACATATATATATGAAAGTTCCATAGTATTCGAGCTGTTTAGCATTGAAACTTGCAAATGTAACTTTGACCTTTAATCCGATGACCTTGGAATTTTATATGACTATTATTCTGTTTATTGTCTACAAAGCCTTAATGTTTATGTTAATACTTAGATTTATTTAAATTTTAAATTTTTAAATGCCTCTGTGACTTTGACCTTGGTTTTTTTCACCTTTTGCAGCTTCTGAAACTGAACAACATTCTCAAAAATATGTCTATTGTAAAGGTGCTTAGTTTCTTAGCATTTTTGACATTCATTTGATTTTGACCACTTAATTTTTAGACCAAGTGATATTTCTTCAGAGGAAACTCAAATCAGTTTGAAAGCCACACCCAAACTACAGTATTTGGCTTTTCAGAAAATTCAAACAGATTTACTCTATCTTCAGTCGTTACGGAGGGGTGATGCCACACAATCGGTCATCAAAATAAAAAAGGGAGATAACTCGGGAAATATAGATTATTTTGAAATTAAAATAAAAAACTGGTCTAGATTTTAATGGTGCTTAGATGCTGAACATTTTAACAAAAACGCCATTTATTTAGCTAGATATGACAGAAAATCTGGTTGGAAAAAGAAAAAGACCCTAAAGAGTCGTCTAGCCCAAAGTCGGATGACACTAATAATAATTTAAAATAATTTCAACATTATTTAAAAGTTTGAACACGAGTATCAATAATCTCTCTGTCTCTCTGTCTCTCTCTCTCTCTCTCTCTCTCTCTCTCTCTCTCATATGTATATATCTCTATATATATTATATATATCATATATATATATATATATATATATATATATATATATATATATATATATATATTATATATATATATATATATATATATCTGTGAGTGTGTGTGTGTGTGTGTTGTGTGTGTGTGTGTGTGTGTGTGTGTGTGTGTGTGTGTGTGTGTGTGTGTGTGTGTGTGTGTTGTGTGTTGTGTGTGTTTATTTGTTTATTTGATTTTTGATATTTTGGTCCCTTTTTTCACGGTGTAAACATTACCATGATTTTAGTCAAGAATTTATTTTTTACCCTATACGAAAGTGCGATTAAAGTAGACTGCAAGAACCAAAACGGTAACACTGCTTTATCTGAGCATATTATGTGATGAAATGGGGGCATTTTCTATCCTTTTTTGCGCATTTCACGCAATAAAATACTGTACAGTTGTTTAATTTCACAGGGGGGACTTTTTCGCAGTTTTCTTAATGGAACTTATTCACGTGTATTAAAGTTGTCGCAAGACCATTTTGAAAACATAAGTGTAATATGAGTTGAAATAAAGGTTAAAAAAATTTATAATTTGTGGTCATATATGAATACATGTATATACACGACTATCACCAGATTGAACATTTACTATGGATGTTGTCCGCATAAACAAATAATACATGAAGTACAAATACAAAAAAAAACACAAGGAACCTACGGCACCAATCGCCTGACCACCATTCACGACGTCCTTACCACTTGACCATCTATGCATTCATATAAATGAATGTTTCAATAGCGATGAGTAGAATTCCGAACATGAAAATTCGGTCATAGTGAAAGAGTGAAAGTTAATTAATCCAAATGATACTGCTTCGATTAACAATGCATGTAGTGTAGAGAAATGCAAGTATATAAAGCACAAATGTCACTACAACATTGACTGTTTTGTAATATATTTACATGTATGTAATAGAATATACAGTGTATTATAATTTACACACGCTTTCTTTTATGTCTGCCCTTTGTGTAAGGTTTTCTGACAATCTCAATGATGTATCATGGGTATACACCAATGAAAAAAAGTTTTCCATAGGGCCTACACACTTAATTCCCTTTAATGAATCGTACAATCCTGACGTCATTAATCTGTGACGCATTATATATACCTTCTGTGAAAGCAGTATATGGGCTATATGTATCGTCCTTACGTGTCCAGACCAGCCAATAAGTAAACTCAAAACTAAAATAAAACATCCATTACTTATTACTTCTTTATTCCTTGGTTAGTTATATTTTTCATCGTCAGTCATTGCAAAAGATGAAAAACAATAGGAAAAGAACAACAACAGCAAATACCGCATGTACATTATCCAGTTGTGAATTACTATTCCTGTGACCTTAGCAAAAGGATACTTCGATTAATAGCTTGATTAGAGATTTAGAACCGTGAATCATATGCTGCCATATTTTGACATTCCTACTAAAATCAAGCTTCCTACTCCGTGTAATAAGTGTTTAACAAAACATAAATGAAGTTCTATGTCGCATTTTATAATTAGTATCTGTTCTTTATACAGAACAGTGTTTTTTAAATCCCAACACAGATGGCAACTAAGATAGATAAGAGTAAACTGAAACATTACTCATTTTTATAGTTATAAAATGCAAGGTAGGGGCAGGGGTTGTTAAGAGATCTCTTTTCTTGCAAATGCTGATATTTTCGTTTAAACTATTCACTGACAAATTATTGAAACAGGGATATCGAAAAACCGCGTTTAATGCCAACTTTCCACAAGTTTTTTGGTCGGGATAATTATCTTGTTTCGATTATTCTGTTTCACTAAAGGAGATATTGAGTTGCCTGTTCTATAGTAGTTATTGAAACGCCTGTACTAGGTGTGGTGAGGATTTGTATCTCATTTATTTCTCTATTGCTTGCATTTTTCTTTTTCTATGGATAACGTATATTACTTTTGAAAGATATCCAGTATTATATAAGCAAAAGCGATCACCTTGATCTTTTAACGTTGTTATACTTAACATTTTATTTCACTAACGAAATTCAGTGATATAAACATTGGGGAATTTGATCTATGTACATCTGATATATTTCATTAGCATATTTTAACAGCATGACCTTCTGTGTACATAATCTAGGATGTCTCTCAAGTTACTATATATTGCTTCACTTTTCAAAATATAAATTCCTATCAATCCTTACATTGAGAGTATTTACTATAACTGGTAATGGTTTTGGGGATCATGTACATGAAATGTTCATATGTTGAATACACCCTGGCATATCGGATCAATTGTGAATTATAAACCACATATGCGGATGACTGTGAAATAGTACTACTTAAATGTGGAAACTTTACGATGGGAAATCTGAAATCTTAAAAAAAGTATAACCGCAACCCATGTGTCGTTTTTAAATAAATCGCTTTCGGTTTTTCGAAAAAAAAAATAACCGATGGACACGCGATACCACTGCCATATCTCCATCGCGTTACGACCATAAAAGTGGTTCTTAACGACATTGAAATTACATCGATTATATCGAGGGATATGATATTAGTAAATTAACATAAAAAAACATTTACTTATCGTCTGTGGTATTCTCAAGGTATTCACTGATGAGATCCGCTGCTTTTCCAGACCCTTTAACGATTACAACTGGTAATCCTTTCTGTACTGCTTTTTCGACATGATAAATGGTTTCGATATCTCCTTCTACTACCACTAGCACAACAGGTAAAACTATTTCTGTGTTTAGAATTTCTGAAATGGAAGTACAGAATGACCACCGGTGTGAACTAAATATATGTACACTAACCATTATATAAAACCATGTCTCACCGAACATCTTAAAATAGAAAAAGAAGTGCAAGTATTTAAAACTGAAGTAAACTAATGTCATATGTCTCGATCTCTTTATTGAATGTCGACTTAAAAGTGCCATACCAAAACTGATAACTACCACACAATCTGGATATCTGAAAGACAGGAGCATTAGCGAATGCTCAAGACTAAAATTCAGTGTATTTATGTGTAGAATCAGAGTGGTGTTTGACAAAATAGGTATCATGATAACGAATCATTAGATATTTAAATTTTCGGATACCACCTTTAGTGAAAAATAGTTGTCTATGATGGTAATACGTTTTTCTATTATTTTTTATGTGGATTGGTTGTATAAAGAGTAGAGAAGTCTTATGTTTTCATACTGTGGATTTGAGAAAATCTGAGTGCCTTTGAATTTTCCTGAAGTTTTTTATTATTTTTAAGTACCCACATCTGATTTACACCACTTCTGGAATAAGCAACTATACAGTATTGCTGAAGTTTCTCCTTAACGGCTGTAAATATCTTGGTACGGAGTAAAGATGAAGATTTGGTAGAACATTTGCTGGGTCCTGCTATGTACCTCTGCTTTTATTGGGCTTTATGAAAATTAGGTATCAAATATAAATATGGTCGATCAAAATCAGTATCGGTTGTATGTATATTTAAAGAAGCGTTATGCGGAAATGTAATTTTGTAGGATCTCGTCCTCTGAAAGTCAGCTACGTGTGTATGTAGGAATTCCACAATTTGTATTAAACCCTAGCTCTTCTAATAAACAATTACATGTATAGTAATGTGCCTTGCAAATAATAGCTATATTATTTGAGGGGTTGTCTGCTAGAGCCAGTGCATATTAATCATGTAATATATCCAGTTCAGTTGCTACTTCTGGGTCACTAAATTCAGGGGGATAACGTGTTTTCATAGTTTCTTTAAGTTTTCGAATACGAAGATTTTATCAACAGGTTTTAGCCATTCAGACAAAGTGTCTGGTTCCATGTCCTCATGTGTTGCCCATCGTCTGGCATATTCCTCGACAAAATTCATAATAAAACTGAAATTCTGACACCAATTACAGAAACGTGCTTCGTGGTATTTAGGACCTCTTAAAATTACATTTTTGAGGTTTTCATTTCCAACAATAGACACGTCGGCGGTGATGACATGCCCGATAGGATTATATTTGTAGAGTGATGATGCACATTTATTTCTGACGGTGTTTTGTAGAAAATGGTTAATGTCTAGGCACTGCAAAACCCGTTTGTAATTGAATAGTTTGGATGCGATGCTTGGTGTTTAGGCTTTTCTGTGATTTAGAACATTAGTTTTATGAAAAGACGTTTCTGGTCAGAACAGCCATCGTTTATAACGCTTGTAGGCCGGAACAGCCTGTGATAAGCAATGTCCATTATAATGGAATTCAGTGTGTATTCTCGGGTTGAAGACTCTGTGTAGAGGTTCATTCTAACTTTTATGAAAAAAAAATTAAGTAGAGTAAAAGTTTGCTGCCAATGTGTTGAAGACCCATTGTTTTGTTAACGTAAGGTAAAAGAGATGAAAAAGTGGCATCATGTATGTTGGGTCTGTTGTATAATAGATGTCCGTGACTTCGCTTACGTCTTACGCCTTACGTTAAAATTGAAAAGTTCCATCACATAAACACCACTACATAGTAGGCTTGATAGATTTCCTACACTTTGAATATTATCGTTACATTCATAGTGGTATGTGGTGCCAAACTGCGTAATCCAAAATTATTCACGTTTTCTAGGGAAGGGGGTACTCAAGGTGGGATTGTTGGTCCAGTGGTATATATTTTTTTCAATTATACGCCCTTTCATATGGCATGATCAAGGGAGTTGAAATGTCGGTGGAGTATCTGGTTACGCACAAATGACCGGTTACATAAGTTCAAAATTCTTGAAACCGAGTTGGTTGTGTAGTTTTTGTAACAATACAAAAGAAACACTTAAACATCATCTATGGATATGTCACAATGCAAAATAATATGGGTATGACTTACAGATTTAATGCACAGGTAAAAATACAAGTGGGTATAGAGTTACTACCTGGAATTTTTATATTTAGTATAAATGTGAGTGATTTTTCCGAGATAGTCATTTTTGTATTGCTATTCTAAAATTGTATATAATTGTAGATGTAACGATAAAATTATCAATTTTGAAAAGTCATAAGTCTAAATACTTTACTGTTCCGCTACAAAGGCAACAAATGAATATCATTGCACAAGTGTTTATTTTAAGACATTAATGTGTACAGTTATTTTGTTGTTGTTAAATAAATATCTAAGTGTATAATGTTGATAAATTCAAACAAGGCATTTGAAACGATACTTATCCAATCGCGGAAAAAGAATCATGAAGATGCACCAGGGGGATAAAGAACTTCGCTAAACAAGGCATCAGAGACGATACTTATTCCCTCGCTACAAAATCATTATGATGATGCACAAAGGAAAATAAAACAACACTGAACACGGCATCAGAGACGATACAAATCCTATCGCCACAGAATCATCATGAAGACGCAAAAGGGGATATAGCAATACTCTAAACAAGGCATCGGAGTCAATACTAATCCCCTCCCGGCAGAATCATCAAGAAAATGCACCAGGTGATATAGAACTACTCTAAACAAGGCATTGGAGACCATACTAATCCCTCACGACAGAATCATCATAAAGAGGCACCAGAGGGATATAGAACCAATCTAAACAAAACATTGGAGAGGATACTAAGCCCTTCGCAGCAGAATCATCATGAAGAGGAACCAGGGGGATAAAAAAATTCTTCAAACAAGGCATCTGAAACGATACTGCTCTCCTGCGGCACAGCCATCATGAAGAGGCACAAAGAACTACTCAAAACAAGCCACCGGAGACGATATTAATCCCCTCGCGGCAAAGTCATCATAAAGAAGCACCAGAGGGATATAGAAATAATGAAGGTACACTAGGGGGATATAGAACTTCTCTCAACAAGGTATCTGAGGCTATACTAATCCCCTCGCGGCAGAATCATCATGAAGAGGCACCAGGGAGATATAAAACTACTATATAGAGTAAAATTGTGGACCAAAAGAAATCGTCAGACAAATTTCTTTCTCAAGTGATAAAATACGTAAGTTCGGCATGTAGCTGACTTAAGTAAATCTTAACAGCCAAAATGGCTGCCATCTATGTTCACTTCCGGATAAATAAACGCAAACGCTATTGTCATTGTCGCTCTAGGGTAATGCACATCTGATTTTCACCGCTTCTGGAATAAGCAACTGTACGGTATTGTTGATGTTTCTCCTTAACGGCTGTCAATATCTTGGTAAGGAGTATAGATTAAGGTTATGTAGAACATTAGTGGATCCTGCTATGTATCTTTGCTTATATGGGGTTTTATGAAATTTGGGTATCCAATGTCAATGTGGTAGCTCGAAATTGGTATCCGTTGTAGGTATATCAAATGAGCGTAATATGGACATGTTATTTTGAAGGACCTCGTCCTTTGAAAGTGAGCTACGTGTGTATGTAGGATTTCCAGAAATGTTTTGTGGTATAATTGTGTATGTATAGTTGATTATTAGTGGTATTATTATTTAATACGCATTTATAGTCATTACTTGTAGTGTATTGGATGGTTGTGAACTCAAATACATTTTCATTTCATTTCATAAATTTGTTAAAATTTCAGTTTTGATTACTTTGTTGTATAAATTGAATTCATATAATGTAACACATTATTGAAATACAAGAAGTCATAATTCAAGTCAAAATGATATATGACACATATTTCTGAAAGTTAATGAACAAAGGGTCAATTGACTTAGTGAAAATGCTCATTTCCATTATTACTTGTGTTTGAAAATTTAATGTATTAACAAGATGATTTGTGTAAAATGGATTGTTTATTGGTCACCTTCACACCTCTCTTTAAGACAAACGCGATGATTTCAATTTCCATATCACGGACGTCCCATTTCTAAGTAGTAATATTCCATCTTCTCCTGCCTATGGTGTTTTCATTTCACAACTTATATGTTATGTCAGGGCATGTTCTTCTTATAAATGTTTTATTCTGAGAGCGAAGCAACTCGCCAATAAGAAACGTACACAAGGTTACGTCGTTGGACGCTTGAAATCGTCATTTAAGAGGCTTTATGGTCGATACAGGGATCTTGTTAAACATTATGAAGTCCCCCAACTCAATAATACTAGATGGTATTCTTGAGCAAGACCACAGACAGTGACTCCCTTTAGCTTTCTCTTTTCACTTTTGGTATTGAGAGAGAGAGAGAGAGAGAGAGAGAGAGAGAGAGAGAGAGAGAGAGAGAGAGAGAGAGAGAGAGAGAGAGAGAGAGAGAGAGAGAGAGAGAGAGAGAGAGAATATCGTCAGATGATTATTGATTTTCCGACTCGTTATCTTTAATTTACTACCGTGGAACTTTCATCGAAAATAAACGTGCCTGTGCATAGGAACGATGTCTCCTGTAAACGACGTCACTCTAGTTAAAAAGGCATGTTGATCAAACCTTATGTATGCGGTACATTTTCAAAATTCAAATTGATACTTTCGCCTAACTTTAGAGATTAAAAACGATTGCATGAAAATACTTAAAACACGGACAGTAAATACATCGAATGAATATATATATATATATATATATATATATATATATATATATATATATATATATATATATATATATATATGATATATATATATATATCACAGCTTCTGATACCAATAGAGACTAACAAACAATGTATACTGATGGAATTGATCAATAACATGGTAAATACGTCTTTATGCAAACTTCAATTGAATTTTCAAAATACGAACTGTGCGATTACTTACCGATATTTGGATTACGGAAATATTCCACACGCTTTTTCGAAACGCAATACTCTAATTCAACCAGGTTTTCGTGAAAGTTTTCCTTGTTCTTTCCCTGTGCAAAAATTCAAAAACTTCATTCAATAAATCAAACCTCAAGCACAACAAATGTACTCTACCAAATTAAATGATACTAAGTGAAGAAATAACAAAGACAATGAGATAGATAAATAAACCCATACTGCGGATCAGGTAGTTGTCACACAAGTGTTAACAACAGGCGAATCAATCATTTTGCCAAGTCAGAATTTTTCTCTACGGCCTTTACATTATTCCCGCAAGAAGCAACAGCGTCACAAGTGCACTATATAAATTAATTCGTACTTAACCATTTAAACCCTACAGGTCATAATAGACTGGTCTAAACAATAAAAAATGTCCATACCATCTAGATACTTAAAGTTGAAAGGGTTAGGGTTCTCTTAGGATGTGCGAAAAGAGACGTTCTGTAAAATATTGCTTCTTTTATAGTAAACTCATGTTACCTGGCGGGGTGGATTTGTGGACTCTTTATTGACGTGGACAAGTTTAGATTTTAGGTAATAAAGTATAACATTTAATTACACTGACCAGAGTAATCGTATCTATTTGTTACCACACATAAAAGAATATCCATTGAGGAATAAAGTGGTCTTTCCGTGCAGCGATTGAGTAGAGTTATCCGTATGATAATCAAAAGGCTAGATCTACTGCGTCCCGTCATCTCATGTGAATCGGACAATAATTTTGAAATATCTTTTGAATTTACCTCAAGATGTATAATCTCTTCTTTTTCGGCATACTCAGATTTTGATTTCGGATACTTTTTTTTCTTTTTCTTATTGTCTTTGTCCTTTTTCTTATTGTCTTTAACCTTTTTATGATTTACAATTTCCTCCAAGAGATTCAACAGATTATTGTCGTTAATGGCGTCACATACAATTTTGGATACACGGAAATTTTCACAATGAAAGAATATCCATGTCTCTGAAAATGAAATACAATACACTTTTATAGACACTTTAACACGGTTTGATCAATGTTTATTGACTACAAATGTTGATATTATTCAATGTATAGGTTAAACATAACATCGAAGTATGAAGAAGATTTTATCGGATTTGTATCTATGTCCTGGACATTCTATTGATTTACACTTTGGTATCTGAAGTTTTTATATTATAAGACTTACGTCAATATATGTTTGGAAACTCACGTAAAAATGTCCGATTATAAGACGTACGTCAATATATGTTTATAAACTCACATAAAAATGTCCGATATAAGACCTACGTCAATATATGTTTAGAAACTCACGTAAAAATGTCCGATTATAAGACGTACGTCAATATATGTTTAGAAACTCACGTAAAATGTCCGATTATAAGACGAACGTCAATATATGTTTAGAAAATCACGTAAAAATGTCCGATAAAAGACTTACGTCAATATATGTTTAGAAACTCACGTAAATATGTCCGATATAAGACTTAGGTTAATTTATGCTTGGAAACTTCCGTTAAAATGTCCGATTATAAGACTTACGTCAATTTATGTTTGACCCATCTTGAGCACTTGTTTATCACCTATTTTTTCACTCTATCAACAACTGTAACGTCGGTATTATGTGCATAGTATTTAAGAGGAAATACAATGTATGTATGTTCAATTACAGAAAAAACCTGGTTTACACCCCCAAGTGGCTCGTTTATAGATTTCATTTTCGTTCGACACTTTGTAGATATTGACTTCATTATCATGAATAAAAAATTTAAAGTCATCTGATTACTGGTTGACGAGAAAAATATTTTTAAAGATGTATCTGTTTTTGTCCTTTTAGTCCCTTATGGGACCCCTATGGGTCATATTCGAGTAAGTAGAGTAAGTAATCAGATTTCCGATGAACATATTTTGAAATATGTGATGCAACCATGAACTAATGTAAAGAACTACTCTGTTTTGAATATAAAACTTCCATTAACTTTCTGTACGACTTGATTCGCAGATATTACTTGATTTATAACTTGCTGCGTGATTAGTCAAATTAGGTAACATTGATTAATTAATATTAGGACAGACACCACCAAATATTTTCCCATAGGCCTCAATGCTAATTTACAAAACTTCAGGTCACTGTCACTCCCATGTTTATTATATCTGGGTCAAATAAGTACCCTGTGATGAAAGATCAATATTTTTTATAAAAAAATTTGCAATCAAAAGTATAGGTTGCCGTTGCATTTTTACTTCAATTTTTCACTTGTTTACAACTCGTAGTATTCCGCACCAAAGGAAAATATCTATTCTCATATGACCCCTCCCTTTCAATTTTCAACCGTCAACCCTATAATTTCCAAAGTACTACCAATATTAATGTATCTTTTTTATCACCTTTATTTCACTTATTAATGGCAAAACTAATTTTTTTCATTTAATGACCAATCAGATCGCTGGGCTCATTTTACCCTCCGCACAACTTTGGGTGTCTAAAATGTCTGCGCCCATGTTGTAAACAAAGCTGGTGTTTTTTCCATTAAATATAATGTTTATTTCAATACATAGAAATGCCTATGTAAATTATAGACACGTGTTTTATTAAATTACTAGGTACGTGTAACACAAGGAACTGATGAACTCATGTACCGCCGCAAGGTATTTTGGCCAGTTTAATATCAGTACGTCAGATCTATATTATATTTGTCAGTTATGAATACTTTATATAATTATGTATAAGACTTTAAAAGAAGTTGCTCCGGTTTTGGTCTTCAACGTAACACCTCTGACGAATCCACGACGGCGTACACTGGACTTAACAACAACTACAACTACAAAGAAGAAATAGCAAACGAACTTAATTATATCATACATACGAGCCGTTTTTGAAACATTAATTAATATCAGCTGTCGAAACTACTTGACGTACGGATATGCCTTGCTACCGATATTACTGAATTACAAGAGTTACTCTACGCAAGTATCAACATTTGATCGTCCGTCTTCCTGACTGGTGAAGATTCTACAGAATGTGCAGTCACAAAACCACTTTCATTTTGATAAAATTATTAAGTTTAATTAATTATCTCCAAATGAATATAGAAGGGAACACGTTATGACTTTTTATCAAATTGACAATTCTATACATGTCATAACTGTATAATTGCAACAATGTATTCGTCTCACAATCATATACAAATCTTAAACTCCGTTTTTTTTTTCGAATCAAATGTAAAAATTACCTCCTGCAACGTCTGCTGCATAAGATAATGCTCTCTGGAATTTATGTTTAGGCCAAGCCATCGGAACGAAAGTTTTGGAATCTCCGAGGACAGAAAATACCATTTTCGGAAGATTGTCGGCTTCCTCAAATAGCTCTTCGCAGCATCTCTCTGGTGTTACAGGATTACACATCTGCCATTTCAGAACAAATATAAATTGTGTATAGAAATAACAAAATATTTTTTTTCTACATTCACTACTTGTAATTGATGTATAAATACAAATAATTGAGCTATACAAAGGCATAGAAAATTTTGTATTCCTATATTTTTTGTGAAAACAAGTTTAGTTTTAGTGTTGTATTCATATATAAGTAGTAAGACTGAGTTAATCAATTACAAGTTACAAAGTGCCAAATCTGGGGTTTCAAACAATTGTCACATACTATATAGGGGTTTCAGAATTATTATGCTTGTGAATATCTTATTTTTGTTAGTGTATATCAAAGTAAAATTCAAATAGTATCAATCGAAAATCAAAACTCAAGTCCATTATAACATGACGAATTAGAAGTGTAAACGGTCTCAACAAGAAGAACAATTGCGAATCCCACACAGGATAAGACTAGGTGTCCAGAAGGAGTCAGCGTCTTCTGCTGGCATGCCACATTCGTCGCAAACGTTCCATGGAAACCTTTCTAGTCAAATTCGGTGAAAAGGTCAGGTTAGGTGATCAGGTCAAGTTTGGAGAAAAGCACGATTGGTTAAAGGGAGTCACTGTCTGTGAATACTCAGAATACCATCTAATATTATTGAGTTCGGGGACTTCATAATGTTTAACAAGAAACCCCAGCATCTGGATAATATCATGTTCAGTGTGCTTGGTTTTGAAATCAGAGTGTTTCTTCACAAAATAAGGTTCTCATGACCTGATACTTAATATTTATATCTGCAATTGAATACACGTTTAGTCTTATTACTTTGACCATTTCATATCACAAAAATCATGTTCATCTGCAAGACGAAGATTTAAATAGTTAAATGTTAGCCACATGTTTCAGCAAGAACTCTGGATTTACATCCAAATAAAATCAATTCTTGGAACTCAAACTATTCAAAAAATTAAGCCTGGGTCTATCTCAACAGTATTAACGAAGACAAAAATGCAATGCCAATTTTATAGGCAACCTAATCAATGGTGATCAAAAGAAGTGGGCTTAACATAAAATCCCTGGATAATAATAGAAGCGAAAACGTAACAATTCTAACAAGTCATTGAAAAAATATATGACAGCCTTTTGAACTACGGAAAATTATTAGAATAATAATGATACGTATCAAATATTGTTTTGTTTACTGTGACAAACCATTCTTGATGGTGTGCAGGAAACAAAGGGATATACAGTACCTGGCCATAAATAAGCCATGAAAGATTAATTTAACTATATAAGCTTAGTAATTCTGCTTTTGATTTTGTCCTCTGTATTCGGCAGACATCCAAAATTGACGAAAAATGGCATATTTAACACAGAGAGCCTGGGCCTAGTTTTGATTATTATTATTTTTGTTAGTTAACATCAATAGATTACTTCGGTGTCGATAGTCTTATTTTTATGTTCATGAATTACGTCACAGATTCATCATTATCTTTGTAATAAACATCTGAATGACCTCGCTAGAATTTTACTCTCATAACGAACAATGCATCTCTTCAAAAATGATAAATAAAATGCAATAGAATTTCCACTGAATGAGTACCAAAACCTTGACTTTCTGTTTTTAAAAAATGCTAAAATTGGATAATCTACAAATTCTAATTGGAAAATCGCAAATTCATTTAGGTTATGTGGTTAAATTCATTATTATAACTCACTTTTGGCCAGGTACGGCATATCTAAAATAAATTGCTACGAGTGAAAGATGTTATTTAAAATGTTCAAAACAATATGAAAAGGGATTGCATTCTCTCTTATTTTGACTACAAATTGATAAAAACAATGTACCTTTTCACACTGGCGACAATATACATGTAAGTTCGTGTCTAAAGGCGCACTTTGTCGTCCATCTTTTAAAACCATTTATTTAAATGCATTCAAATATTATAAACATAATACCAACATTAAAACGCCCAAGAAGACCGTTTCTATCAATTGCACTCCATCAGGCTTTAATTGACTTGAAGTATATATCTTTGTAATTTACAATCTTTTTTCCATCTACAACGTAGTAGAAGATGATGTTATGAGGGTGCCTGTTTACATTATGTATACTAGTTGAACTTGGTGCATCTGGAACTTTCTGGAAGATCAGTTATTTGTGTGTTTGTTCAAGGACATTCTAACTCTGTCATCACGTTACTATATTTAGACATAAGAATACAAAAATCTCAGATACCAAAGTATAAATCAATAGAATGTCCAGGACATAGATACAAATCCGGTAAAAATAGACAAACACGGACCTCTGGAAACCAAGAGGTGGGATCAGGTGCCATGGAGGAGTAAGCATCCCCTGTCGACCGGTCACACCCGCCGTGAGTCCACAGTCAAGTCCAATGAAACACGTGAGGAGTGTATATTCGTCACAATTGGTACAGACGTCTCAACAACCGCCAACGAAAACGCAACTCAACATTTCACTTAGTGAAATAGAGTAGTCGCAAACAAGATTACCATACCGACCATTAAATTTGCGGAACATTGACATTAAACGCGGTTTTCGATATCCCTGTGTCAATAATTTGTCAGTGAGTAGTTTACCTCTGTATATGAAATCTTCATATGTTGTGCACGCCCTGGCATATCGGATCATTTGTGAAAATATAAAACTCCATATGCAGGTGACTGAGGGATATTACTACTTAAATGTGGAAAATTTACGATAGGAAAGCCGAAATCGTCGCGTTTATCGTATAGCTTAGTTGCTAATTTCCCGTCTGTGTTTATATTAAGTAAAATGTTTAAGTTTGAAGCGTGTGTACTTGATTCTGTTGTATCTTTAATTTCTAGTTCCTGAACCTTGCGGAAAGATCATTTTTTTATCGTTCCTATCTAGTGATTTCTAGAACTGTTCTAGAGTAAATATACAGAGATGGTCAGTTCGTCAGACCGAACATGCAGACAAGTATATAACAAGCGAAGTTTAGAACTAGTTTAGAACAGCTGATACTATTTTTGAGACCAAATCATAGGAGACCAGACCATATACTTTATATTTCGATTTATGTGAGCTTAGTGAACATCAATATTACATACAAATTGGAATTTATTGTGTATTCAAGTGGATCCTTTTTATATTACATTCGGACTAGAATTTATTGTGTATTCGTGTGGATCTCTGAACTTGAACTGAACCGTGATTTGTGATATTTGTAACCTTCCCAATACACTTGAACAGATATCAATGACAGCAGTTGATCGTATAGTGTTTTTATTCAGCAGAGATGCAGCATTGGTAACAAGCAATCACATAGAGAATAGTGGCGTTCTCTATTGGTCTCTCAAATCGGTCTCTCCGTGCTTTTGGAACCTTGATGCTTTTATATGTTTTGGAAATTTAACCAACGCAAAACACCAAAGTTCCAGAAGCTTCCTCTCGCATCTGTATAACATACAATTGTAGGAATACTGGCGCTTGTTGGATCAAAATCTGTCAAAACCTAACCTCTAGTAACCCTTTTACACCATCAAATTAGTACAACTTTTAGTACATTATATTATTTGATATTACAATCAAAACTTGTTTACTAAGAGTGGTGATGACAAATGTTGACCCTTTTTAACCTTGCAGCTGCAATTGCTGCCCTAATTTGTAAAGGTGTTGACAAGTTGTTTATCCGAAACAATAATTTAAAAGTCAATGCTGATTTCAATTTGGAATTTGGAATTTCTAAATCTAAATAAACTGTCAACATCATTTTATGTAACCGAATTATAACTTAGCTGTGTGTGGTAAAATGAGAGTTCTGCGTCACTTTGCACTCAATGACCCCAATCTCTCTCGTCTAGTGGATTTAACCGTACTGGGGAATTCCCTGTCTTACCTGAGGGGCAATCGAGCGCGACGCAACAGTCGTGGGTATTGTAATGACAAAATAATAAATTTGAAAATAACATAAGAAATAATATGACTAATTAAAAATGGGTACGAGTGGTAAAACATGTAAAATCAACGTTGATCAGTTTGATTTAAATAAGCTGACGATCCAGAAACCTAAAAAAGGTAAAAATGGGAATTTTTTCCTCGATATAGTATATAATTATTCAGCTGGTATCCATGAACCGCTTAGAATACAAACTCCCACATTACTATCGTATGGAGTGAGTGATACGTATACGCCCTATACGATATCACTAGCTTTCGATCACGATGATAAGTTCAAAGAAGAACACGAAAAGTTTGAGGAGGTTATGCAAGAGATTGAAAAGTTTATTAGAAAAGAAGTCCAGAAGCACAGGGTTTTTTTTAAAGAGAATGGCAGAAAGAAGCCCATCATCGTCGACGATCTTGCGCTCTTAAAAGAGGGGAAAAAAGCATAACCTTATCTATGCAAAACTCAAAATGGATCAAGACAACATAAAAACGACCTTCATGAAACAAACGAAGGGAGGAAAGGTTGATTTAAAACCATCGGATTACATAGGTAAAGCTTGCAAGGTTATTACCGTTTTGACATTTAGTTCTGTTTTCATCGGATTTTCAAACGAATCCATTAAACCGTCTGTGGATGTTGTTGCCGTTAGGAAATTAGTTACGGCAAGTCAGCTACCTAACCAGATGAAATCGAATACGAGCCTAATTCAGACGACGATGATGAATCAGTAAATGAAAATATAATAAACAAAAATTCATATATAAAAAAATGACTCTTCAACAAATGTTCCGCAGCATTGGGACGGAGCCTAAGGAGATAACATCGTGTCAGATGCCTATACACGTGAAAAGGATTCGCGATTCTCCGTGTCCTCACGAGATCGTTCCAGATTCGATCTGTTGTGTCATTCACCACAGATACATGAAGAAACGCGAGTTTAGACCCTTGAAATTTTGTGACTCGTGCGGACTGTGGATGTCCGATTCTACTCGTCACACCACATGTTGATCTTGCGATAACAGAAAACAGCGAAGTCATTATTATTATTTAAAGTATAGAGGACCTCCCCAGACGTGTGGAAGACCCCGCAAGTACTAATTTATATTTACAAAAATATAAATTAAATGTCACGAGGGGTGGTGAAGAGCGTCTAAAAAATCTGTATTTAATCTATCGTCTTCCGAATGAAAATATATTTTTGTTATTGTTCCAAACGATACATGACGATTTGGCATCGACTCGTCGTCGTGTTCGAAAACGATAAAATCATCATCATCTTCTTCTTCGATATCATATTTTTCGATATGTACTATATCGAGTGTCATTTATATTTACAAAAAATATAATTTATTGCATAAACTTGTACCCCGTCGGTTGTTCCGTTCGCAAGATCAGCTTGGAGTGCTTGCGCTGCGACAGCTCGTGCTTGAGACGTCGCATCTCCTCGTCGGGAACGACGTCGTTCTCGTCCAAGCATTCGTTGTAGCTGAACTTGTCCTTGGTGAAGAAGAGCGCGACCCACTTGATCTGCGTGCGAAAATCTTTGGACGCGCTATTATAGCGTTGCGTCAATATCCACACGGACTGGTTGGCGAGTCTTCCCGAAAACGCCAACATGGACAGGGCGTCCGCTTTCTTGTTTATCTGCTTCGTGGCCGAACAGTCGTCGATGATGTACAGCGTGGACGTCCCCTTGTATTTGTCGTAAAAGTGTCGCAGCGTGTCCTGCAATAGCTCCTCCCCCTTTTTCGACACGGGGTTGACGATGATGATCCGTATGTCTTTCGGGTGTTTGACGTCTTCGCCTATCCACTTTCTCGATCGGTAGGCCTTGTTGAATTCGATCGAGGGACACAGGATCACGATGTGCTCGAAGAAATCTTTGTATTCGTCTTCCAACAGATCGAGGACGAATTCCGTCTTCCCGCAACCGGTGGCGCCCAAGATCATGGCGGAGTGAGATTGTCGAATGTACATTTTTTATAGGATTTTAAATTTTTTAAGATATAAAGCTCGCGAAACGGCCGTTCGACATGTTGATCTGTCCGTCTTTGACGACAAAGATGTAAACGTCCAAGGGATCGGTATCGGTTTCTGGCGTTCTCTCGATTAAGACGGAAACGCCTTCGCTGATGTTTTGAAGCCTGCGACCCGTGCCGTGGAGATGGTTTTCGGGTGTCGTTCGTAAATCTAACCAGAGACCGAAATGGTTTTTGAGATATGTTCCTAGAGTTATGTTGCTTATCTCGAGTTCTTTGGCGATGGATTCCGTGATGGTTTCGCGATTCAGGGACGCCGAGAAAAACTTTTTAATCTCGTCGAAGTGGTGATGCGGTCTCATTCCGGCCGAGAAGAGTTGGTTCGGTTGTCCCTCGATGGTCGTTTCCACTTTGGTGATTCTCGGATTATAAAAGGTTTCCGGATCGTTTTTAGAAATCTCTTTGAAGAGAAACAGAATGCCCGAGAGAGACCGCGCGGGAGTGTTGATTTGATAATTGAGGACGCCGTCCGATTTACTCATCGTCGTTTTGCGATATCGGAATATTTGGTTGAAGTAATAAGCGTGGTCTCCCTTATACCTCTGTCTGATGCTGCGAGCGAGATTGACGTCGGTGATTTTTTCGAATTCCAAAGTGATGTTGGTCGCCTTATAACTTATCGTTTTATCGGCATCGTCGGGGTCCGTCGAGACGACGCGTTTGGCATCGTTAAACGTTAGCATGTATTCCAATCTATCTTGTAACCCCGCTTGATAAAAGGGTTCGCTCGTCTCCAAGATTTCGAAATCCAAGGGAATGCAAAAACGATTCCCGAACGCCGCACCAATCTCGTAGTATCCGTTACTATCGAGAGGCATTGCGTAGGTGAAGGGCTTTGCCCTTAGTTTATTGAGATCGTCACTCTGTATCCCCTGATAGACCATGTTACGTCGTTCTATTTTCCAAAGATCGTTATAGACGAAGAATTTATCGGCATCGTCGATGGTCTGAACGGTGTGTCCCGAGAGCTTCACCTCGATTTTTTTGACGATGTTACGTCTCAAATTATCATAAACACTCGTTTTAGTGAGATCGCCACCCTCCACGGCGACTTCCATATCGAAGCATAGTCTCGCGCTTCTGGGGACGATGATGTCGTTGTCGCTCAAATTGGGAAAACGAACCGTCAACGTTTGGTTTTCTTCGATGCTCGAGGGATTATGGGAAACGGTGACCGTTTGGCGTATACCCTTCACGCCGAAGGGAGTGCGCAATTTTCTATCGGGATCGAGAATGTGTCCGTAATTCATCATCTTTTTTTATTACGTAATAAAAAATTTAAAGCGTTTTAAAAATGGCAGAGCCTTACGAGTTAGATGATCTGAATCGTAACGGCGATGATACGACGAATGACGATGTTCAAGAGACATCGTTCAACAATGAGGGTAATACGACGTACGATGAGAAGAATACGTCTTTCAAGGATAATAGCGAAGATCCTAACTGGTTCGGACCATCTCCACCCATCGACACTCAAGGAGATCAACGAGAACGTTTGAGAACCGACGAACTCGTGGACCGATGGAAAACGGCAACGGGGGGTGAGCCTGATGAAACTATAAAATTTAAATACGATGAGGATGGTAATTTATATGCCTATAGTAAAGAAAAGATAGATTGGATTAAATTAAATTATGAAAAAAATACCAGGAGATATCTCGCGACGTCAACGTTGAGAGAGAGGGGGAGTGCGGAATTCGTTAGAGACTTGGGTCTATTAAAGTCGGTAATAACAGCGGCAAAAAAAGTATCTAACGCAATAGATCAGGTAGAAATAGAACCCGTAAACGACGATGAAACGCGAGTAAAACAAACAGAGGACGGAGGAGATATTGTATTGGTTAGTTTGCAAGAACTCCGCGAGGAAATAACGAAAGAAGAAGCTGAGGAATTACTACCCATGAGAGAACTGTTGGGGTTAGATAAGAGTTTAAGAGCCATTCGCGGTCAATTACGCGTTCAGGAGGCTAAGAGAGTCGAGTTGGAACACATGTTGTCGCAGTGGAAGGAAGACCTCGAAAACAATCCCGACGACAGGAAACGCATCGAGGGGGAGATCGCTAAGCTGCGAGAGGTATTGGTTCCCATGAACGAGAGCGTCGACATCCTCAAGGGACAGCTAAAATCGCAACTCACCACCATCCGGGAAACGATCGCGGGGCTGTTGAACGAGAGTATTCCGTTGCGAGAACGGATCGCCACTCTGTTCAGAGAACAGGGCATCACCATCTTCAGCATCCTGACGGCGATCGGGATGACGGTGGGATTCTTGGTCGAATTACTCCTTCCGGGGACGACGGTCGCGCCTTCTCCGCCGCCGCCTCCTTCGAACAAGGAGGGTGGACTGGGGGAATGGGTCAAGAAACAGCTAGACGCGGTCGGGAAACTGCTCGCGAGACTGGCCGCCAAATTCGGCGAGCCGTTGCCGGGTATCTTGGGAGCCATCGTTTCCTGGATCCTGTCGACGCTCGGCAAGACGGCCGTGTGGTTGGGAGAACATTTGTGGGTGTTGGGCATGGTCGTCGTCGGTTGGTTGTTAACGAAACTCGACGAAGAGAAGAAAAGAAAATAACGATAGAGCGAAAACGGCCGTCTTTTGACTTTCGTGATCGTCTTGCGGCGGCGGTGTGATCTCTATGGGAGGCGGCGGCGGTGGGTTGTCCTGTAGGGGAGATGGTGTATCCTGCGCGAACGTTTTCGCGTTGAGGTCGACGTTCGTTCCCGGCGTCGTGGTTTCGGGCGCGATCAAGATCTCGTTATTGTAATTGGCGATGTTCTTGCCGATGTTCAGCTCCATGTTGCTGGGCAGCATGTAGAGTCCCGGATGGACGATGTAGTCGAGCTTGGAATTGGCGTACTTCAGACAGTCTTCGTAACACGAGATGTCGGCGGGTAGATCGAGCGGTCGGTTGATCGCGTCTTCGACGTTGACCAGGAACTGCTTCTGGGCGTCCAGCGAGGTGGCGCCGGCGTCCACGATCGAGGCCCTCGTCTGGCCTTGGGCGCCCAAGACGGCCCAGGCCAAGACGCGAATGGACGCGTCCAGTCTGGCCAGACTCGGAAGCGTGAACCCCTCCGACCGGTTCGCGATGAACGTTGACCACTTCGTGTTATATTTCCCGAAGATGGTCCCCTTGATCTTCCAGTCCGCGTCGACCGGCACCCCGAATTCGCGACAGATCCGCTGGTACGCCGAGGCGTCGACGTTGTTCGTGTAATGCTCGAAGTCGGCGTCGCTGGGCAAGGGGGTGGCGATCTCCTTCAGGATCCTTCTGATCTGGTAGTAGACGTGGAACCGGAAGAACGACTTCGACAGGTTGTCGTCTCCCATCTCCAGCGTCACGCCGCATCCGGTCGTGGCGCACCACACCGCGAAATTCAGCTGGTTGTGCCAGAATCCTTCGATGGGATGCTGGTACCACCGCTTCAGCCTGTCGTAGTACTTCGGGGTGCCGTCCTCGAAGACGTTCGGGTTGTCGTACTCGACGAAGATGTTCTCGAACGACGCGCGAAACTTTTTGGTCGCGTTGACGTAGACGTCGAACGACGACAAATCTAGATTCTTCCTGTACTCGTACACGTTCAATCTTTTTTTAGTTAAGATTTAAAATAGTTATATATAAAAACAACATGTTGTATCTCGTGACCGACATCGGAAAACCCGTGAAACTCTCTCGATACATCGACAACGCGAACGGCGAGTGGTGCGTGGGCGTGAAGTTCGTTCGTTTTTACAACGGGCTGTACATTGTGCGGAAAGACGTGGAGATACGCTACGCCAGACGCGGCGAGAGACCCAAAGTCCAAGTCGTGCACGCCGGGTCTTACACGTTTACCGATCTACGACGACTTCTCGCGAAATACTTCGAGAAGGTGTTCCTGGACAAGACCACCATGAGATTAAGAATCGACGGTAAGGGCGACACGGCGGTGGTGATTCCGTCGGAACTCGGCAAGATTCTCGGCATCGGCGAGAACGTGTCTCTCGCCGGGACCATCTACCCGAGCAATAGCATCAACCTGCAACCGGTGGAACTCCTCAACGTTCATCTCGACGAACTTGCCGAGGGAGTCAGAGACGGGAGGGTGAACGACATCGTCATGTCCCTGCCGTGCCCCAACGTGAAATTTTCCGAGTTGTACGAAAAAGACGTCGAGCACCCCGTTTTCTTAAAGTTGAGACGCGATCGCATCTCGGAATTAACGATACGTCTAAAAGACGAGCACGGACATCCCGTCGACAATCACGGACATCCCGTTCACGTGCTTTTAGAGTTTAAGAAATCTAAATAATTAAAAAATGAATGTCTAGATCGGGATTCTATTACGAAGACTTGGAAAATGGAAAAGGAAGAACTCTTGGAAGACATGAAAGAGATCACCGCGTTGGCCAAAAACCGTCGCATCATGAAAACGTTCCAATTCGACGTGAACAAAAACGGACGACTCAGACCGTCGCTGGGCACGACGATGTTGTTCGACGGTCACGTCATCCGTCTTGGACTCTTGGGGGAACTGAACGTGACCCTCGTCGTGAACGACGTGGAACACAGGACCTTTCAGACGAAGTCCGGCGAGGTCGTCCCGTTGAATCCACCGTTGCGGGTGACGTCGGGCGACGTCCTCAACTTCGGCGTGAACAAAGGGTCGAAATCGGGGATAGTCAACGGCGTCGTCGTTCTCGACATATAAAAAATTCCTTTAAAAAAAGGGAAAGATGAGTAAAGAAAATGTATTGTACCCGACGTTAGAGAGCGATCCGCAACACTATCGTCTCAAACGCATCGGCGAGATCGAACAGACGTTTCGGCGAGAGATCGAGACGCGGAAGAGCGTCCATAAAAAGTATAAGCGAATCGTGAACACCGCCGACGGCGTCGACGCGGCTCTCATCTCGGGAGGCGTCGTCGTCGGAGGACTCGGATTTCTCGTTCCCATCGCGGGATTGCCTCTCCAAATCATGGCCGTGACCGTAGGTGCGGTGGGGTTGGCCATGAAAGGGATCAGACGATTACTGTTGAAAAAATCGGAAAAACACCTCAAGATCGTCAAACTCGCGGAGAGTAAACTCAACTCGATCTCGGATCTGGTGAGTCGCGCGCTCGAGGACGGAAAGATCACGGACGAAGAATTTGCCACCGTGTCCCACGAGCTGACCAAGTATCGCGAGATGAAGGACAAACTGTATTCTAAACACAAGGAGGAGACCCCCCAAAAAAGAGTCGAACCAAGAGACGGAGGACTTGCGCAAGCAGCTCCTAGACCTCGTAAACAAATCCACTTCGCGTTAACCGTAGATTTTTATAAATAAAGATGAAACCGAGATGATGGTGTTCGCGTTGTTATCGTTTATCGTTTTATGGATTTTGCTCATATTATTCGCGATACTCTATATTTTACGCTTAGAACGTTATCACCGAATGGAAAGATGGCTGAGAAAACTTTTGCAGTCTTTATAAAAAAATGTATCTCTATTAAAAACGATGAATGTGGACGACGTATTAGCGAACGATGTGCCCGGCACGGATATATCCGTCAAAGACAGGCTGTCGACCATCGTCGGATCCGGACGCGCGCGTCAGTTTTCACGCCTTCCGAATTGGAAAAGATGAACGACAAGGAGGTCGAAACCCTGAGTCGTCTGTTACACGCTCGACTGAACATGCGCATGGCCAAATCGATAGCCAATTCCCTCATCAGTCTGTATTCGCTAGGACTTAAACAGTTTTTCGACATCAAAGACGAACCCAAACTGATCGAGGACTTGAACGAAGATCCCTTCTTGGACGCGGCCATAGGGGAAGTGTGTTGTAGTTTATATTACAAATACGGCGCATATTTAGCACCTCTCAGTATAGCCGCCACGACCAGTCGTCACATTGCCAGATTTAAAAAATCTGACGATATAGAAAAACACGATGAACCCGGAGGAATTACTAGAGGAGAAGAAGAAGAATCCAAAACGTCAGGAGGCGGGGAAGAAGGGTGCCCAACGTCGATGGGGCAAGAATGCTAATAGCGACGATGGTAATGCTAATAGCAACGATAGCCATGCTAATAGCAATGCTAATAGCAACGATAGCAATGCTAATAGCAACGATAGCTGGAAATGGCTAGCGGGTGGACTCGCGGTTGTCGGAATTCTGGTCTACATCAATATAAAACCCTCACCCCAAGTCATTCCAGAACCACCCCAAGAATCGACACCCAACCCCCATGAAATGTTATAAATAATTTTCTCTCGTATTAAAAAAGGATGTGCGAAAGAATTTCAATCCACACCGCCGTCAATATGGCGTTGTTCGTAGCAATGGGAATAATAACGATGGCAACGCTAGTACAAACGATATCTTGAATGGTTAACGATAGGACTATATACGTTGATGATGGGGACGATGACGGTACTATCACTGTTAAGATCAAAGGGAATAACGACGATGACATGGCAGAAGTGACCGACGCTATCGATAAGGTGCGCGAAAGACGTTCAAAATAGGATTATATACGATGACACCCTTATAAATAATTTTCTCTCGTATTATAAAAGGATGAGTGAAAAAAAAGATTTGGTCAACACCGCGTATCACGCCGCCGTCACTACGGGGATTGCCATCGGATACGCGCAACTTGTCAAGAAATTCTTTAAGATGCCGACGCCCAAGATGGATCTAGACCTGAAGGACTTCGGGACGATCCTCGCCGAATTTGCTGCTGCCGAATACACCAAGGACATGTTGGTGAAGAAGGGGATCATTCCCGCCGATATCATGAAATAAAATAAACCGTTAATAAAATGGCAACGATCGCGATGATGGTAGGCGGTGCATTGGTCAACGCCCTGGCGTTTTCCGGATCGCAATTTTTATTTTCGAACCACGAGGAGCAGAAGAGACACGACGAGGCGATGGAAAAACTGACCAAGGCCAGAGACCAATGGGATCACGAACGCACGAAGCGATTAGATTTTTTAAACGAGAGACTGAAAAAAGAAGGACACGCGCTGTACACCTACAAAGAAGTGGACGCCGCCATGTCACTCTACTCGCGGATGACGGACGAAGAGGCGATGGCTCCCGAACCGAGATTGAGCGATTTCTACCAACCCTCGGAAGAGCAAAAAGATAAAGAAATCCTCTTCGTGTTGATCGGGGCGTTAAAAAATATGTCGCCTAAAGTAAAATGGAAGAGATCTATTACAAACACTACTGGAAGGGAAAGACAGCCATCGGGAAATTGGCTAAGGCGAGCAGCGTCAGCGAGAAGGAGGCGTTCGAGTTCCTGAAAAAGCAAGACGCATGGCAAATCTATCTGCCCGCCCCTCGGAAGATCGTGCGACCCCGATTCGAACAAGTGGAAGAAAACGACATCCACCAGGCCGATCTGTTGTTTCTACCGCACGATAAGGTGGGTAGGAAAACGTATAAATACGCGCTGACGGTGGTCGACGTGGGCACTCGGTACAAAGAAGCGGAACCGCTGACGACCAAAGGACAGTCGAGAGGTGGCCGACGCTTTCGAAAAGATCTAAAACGACGTCTGACGTTTCCGAAGTTACTGCAAGTCGATCCCGGTCGCGAATTCATGGGCGCCGTCTCCAAACTCATGGCTCGACACGGCGCGAGAATAAGAAGGGGGCGGGTCGACGTTCATCGCGATCAGGCCATCGTCGAGCGATTCAATAGAACGTTGGGAGAACGGCTGTTCAGCTATCAATACGATCAAGAGATGAGATCCGATGACAGAAACAGAGAATGGGCGCAACGACTGTCCGACGTCGTGAAGGTGATCAACGACGAGACCCAACCTCCCGAAGCGATAACGCCCTCCACCAAAGTTCGATCGCCGGTGGGTCCGTTTAACAAAGTCAGATACCTCTATCTGCCGGGCGAGTTGGAAGGTGGAGAACGCAGGGCGACCGATCCCATTTGGAGTGTGGACAAACACGAGGTCGATCGACAGTTCAGAATGCAGGGCATAGACGTCTATTACCTGAAGGAACCCGCTCTTCAGAGAAGTTTCGTTCGAGAAGAGTTGCTGGTGGTGGATTAATTTTATTATCTACGCAGATAATAAAATTATTTATGTCAGTTCATACGTGTGAACGCGATCCTCCCGAATGTAGACTTTGGTGTCCAGGGGATCTAACGTCGTCTTTTTCTTGTCTGATCCCGTAGATGATCTGATTTGAACGACCGGAGACTGTGCATCTCGTGCGCGACATCCTGACGTCGTGAAAGAGAGCCTCCTTGTAATCGCGAAAGCCTATCTCGTTTTTCAAGACGCATCGTCTCACGCCTTTCACTTGTTTGGAAACGCTATCGTCATCCATCAACGTGGCGTACATCTTGGGTCTCATGCCGACGTATTCTCTGATGAGTTTTCCTCCGCATTCGTCTTTAAACTTGCCGATCACCTTCTTGTTTTTGTTTTTATCATCTCCGTGGAAGACCTCGTAATTGGAAAAGTCGTATTCGTCTTCGTCTTCCAGCATGTCCCGATAGACGTCGTCCGTCCGAATCTCAACCAACAGGGAATCCGTGTCGGTGTACAATAGATTACACTCGTCTCCATACTTCGCCTTCAGGTGATTATAATACCAACCATACATGTGTCTCTTTGACAGATCCAAGATCGCCATGCCGCAGTAGATGGGCTTGTCCAACGTAACGCTCGTCGGTTTTAAGTGAAGAAAGACCGTGCTGTTGTTAATTTTAGTCAACCCGTCGTAGGAGGGCGAAGCGGTCATCTTTTGGATCTTTCTATCTCTGTCGTTCGCGCCTACGATCTTCAAATCGGTTCTGTTCCGTTTGTTCTCCATGGTCTTCCCGAACATGACGTTGTTCATGAGCTTGAAGAAGTCCTTTTCGAAATCGTTTTTAGTGCGTTGACGCAATAGAGTGTTTTATGGACGTAGCTCGCGAGCCACGGTTCTTCGTCAAATTGTAACGTTCTGTGCACTTTCGTCAGTTTCATTCCTAACTCGAGATAGAGTTTTAACGACATATTCCTTTTTATCTCGTAGATTCGGCACGAGCTTTTTAGGACCCGTGTCTTTTAGGACCCGTGTCGCGCATCTCGTACTCTTCCATCAGCGCTTTCTGATACGCGGACAGATCGTTCGGATCAACCTTCAGCGTTTCCGGAGCGAGAGGATAATTGTTGTGCGCCTCGTGCAAATCTTTCGGATACTCTAAATCGACTTCGAGGATGTATCCCTTTCCCTCGGGAGGACGATCCGGCACTCCATCGACCCATTCGAAGTTTCTACAGGGTAAGGGATGACTCATGGCTTCGCTATAGAGCGCGTTGGCATCTAGATACATGATGTACTTGGAAGGTAGATCGGGATCGTACTCTTCCAAATATTTATTGTTCGCTTTAGAATAACGTTGCGGAACGTATGTGATCCCACCTCTGATCCCCTTTTCGATAAATAAATGCATGTCGTAGTTGGTGAGCAACTCTAATTCAATTTTGGAGGTGAGCAACGCAGCATCCCACGCCAAGCCTGGAGCCGTGTAATAGTGACACGGATTCAACTCGTAGTGTTTTAACGAAATGTTGCGAAACTCTTCGAACACGTCAGCCAACAAGACCACGTCCGATTTCAGATATAGATCGTGATAATCTCCCATATCCCTACATCCGTGTTCGCGCCAAACGGTTTGAGCGTGATCGTACTCCGCTTGAGAGATGTGAGTATCCGACAACATACTGTAGAAAGCTTCCTTGGACGGCAAGACGGTTTCGTTAAACCTATCGAAGGAATCCATATATTCATGGGGATAGACCCCCTTTCTCGTCAGGAGCGAGACGTCCGCGAATATGGATTTCGTGATGGGGTAATCATCTAGATTTTTAACTAACGTCTCCAGACCGCACGACAAGAACTGGAAACTGTCGATGAATCTCAAGGAACCGACGGAGAAACTGATGAACTTCTCCTGATTCGTCGGAATACAGTTGATGGACTCGTCCACCTCCATCTCCGATAGTATCAGATGGGAATCGTAACCGCGAAGATTGTGGAAGACGACTGGGATGTGCTTCGCCCTTCTCAGCAACCTGTTGCACTTATTGTGAGCTGCACCCCGAAATTTACCGGATGTGTGGCAATGATCTCTGACTTTCCCGTCCTTGATGTCTTCGATGATGTTGGCGATCTCGGTTTTTATGTCCTCGTGGCGATCGCGATACCATTCTAGATCGGATAAATCACATGGGTCCGATGTGCGATCGATGTCACATTCCAGAGACGACAGACTGGGTAATTTTTCCCGTTCCTCGAGAAGTTTCTTTCTCCGAGCCCACAGAGAACTCCACTTACGGGGATCTCCCGAGAATTCGTCTCCGCAGATCCAGCATCGCTTGGACCCCTCGAACTTTTTCTTGTCCTCGTCGGTCATGTGGAGGTCTTTTTTGTTATGACCCTTGATCTTTTGTTGTTCTCGTCACAAACTATCTAAAAGATGTTTCACGGCATTCTCCCCGCGATAGAGTCGAGGGTCTTCGATCTTATCGACGCCCTTCTCCGATCTCCAAACGACGACGGTAAACAGTATCCCGATGGGTAATGACGCGACGTTTTTATCGTTTTATCTCCCGCCTCTTCGTTGAGGGGTGAAATGATGCACTCGAAGTCCGCATAGATCGTGGCATGTACGGGTTGTTTGTGACCGTAATTCTTAAACTGTGTTTCCCCTCCTCGGGCATGACGGGTTTCATGGCTGGATTGTTGATGCCACGACAATCGGCTGCGTGCTTTTTATAAACGTCCTGGCTCGATAGTACTTTAATACAACGAAGACACGGATATGGTTTCCCATTATGATTTGATTGAGAGGAAACCAATCTGGATGTGTTTTTGATCCAAGAGTAGTGCCACTTGTCTTCTGGACCTTCTAACAACAACAGATTAACTTCCCTGTCGTGAACATTTTCCGATATGTAATAAGGGAAGAAACCTCTACTCTCCGTCCACCCGAGAACGTTGATGGTGAGTCCGTTGCGATTTTCGAATTTGGGGATCTGCTTTAACGGCGTTGGATAATCGATGCAATCGAAATCGTGTCACTCGATGAAGGGTGTATACTTTTGAGGTCTTTTATGATTATCTTTAATATCGTCGTGATGTAAACACGCCAATACGCTATACATAAAACATCTCTGATCCTCGTTTTGAACGTTTATAACGGCCTTCTTATCCGCAATCTGCTGGGGCAACTTAAAATAGGAGGACCCTAAGGGTGGCTCATACTTGGTAAAATTCAAATAAATCATTTGCGCGTCGTCGATGACCCACCCCGAACCCGCCTGAACGGTTTTATCGAGCGAATCTATCAACTCTTCGATCATGCGTTTTAAACACGTCTTCGATTTCGTCTTCTCTCAAAGATCGGGTGTTGCCGAGTTTTATGGAGTTGCGTGATGACTTGCGAGCCAGCGGTTTAAGATGTCTCGCTTGAATCGCTGTTCCACTTGAAGTTGGATCTTTATGGGACCTTTTCTCAGTTCGTTGGTAATCTTACAGAAGAAATCGTCCTTGAAATGTTCTAACAAGGCTCTGAGATTTGCTCGATGTATATGATTGCGAACGTCTTTTTTATAACTCGTATAGAAGTGTTGAAAACTATCGCCGAAATCGAGATGAGACTCGCGACGTTGCCTTCGTTTTTTGTTCGACTCGGGCCAACGCCTTTGGCAAGATCCTCCCGTAGAATTTTTCTATATCGTGATCTAATTAACTTGCGTTGCATCTCGGTAGAAGCTTCCCCGAGTTCCTTGTTCAGCGCCCGTCGTAAATTCTGTCTGACGTTTCGTTTTTCTTCAACCCGGGTAACGCCTTTGGGAAGATCCGCCTGTAGAATTTTTTTATATCGAGATCTAATTAACTTGCGTTGCATCCCGGTAGAAGCTTCCTCGAGTTCTTCATTCAACGTCTGTCGTAACTTCTGTCTGACGGTATCTCTCGTCTGTCACATAATCCCAAACGACTTGTCTTATTTTCCTATACCCCCATTTACCTGTATTAAATACATTTCTCATACCATTCAGAATGTTCATGCTTTTATATATAGAATTTTTTTCTTAACGCGATTTCAAATTTATTATTTTGTCATTACAATACCCACGACTGTTGCGTCGCGCTCGATTGCCCCTCAGGTAAGACGGGGAATTCCCCAGTACGGTTAAATCCACTAGACGAGAGAGATTGGGGTCATTGAGTGCAAAGTGACGCAGAACTCTCATTTTACCACACACATTTAGCTGCCCGTATTTCTAAACATGTATGTGCATGTAAATATCATCCAAGGTACACCAATTTCATTATTGATATAATTTCGTATAAAGATTTATCTCCCGTACCTCATATTGTTACATATTAATTACTGTAAACTGTCATTTAGATTAAGTTTTTATTTTTGTTATTGGTAATAGAATTTATAAATTTACTTTACTGTGCTCTTGATTGTAAGCTGGCATATTTTAAGGTAATTCTGACCTCATAACAAAGACATGCCAATCATATTGGTGCTAAATATTTGTATACACATTCCCCATATCTCAGATTTTTTTTTTACTAAAAGGTACGTCCATCACATTTTTGTTGTCCCAACGTTTACTACAGCAAAGCAGATAGTATGAATATTTTGATTATTCTACCCCTTAAAAATTCTTCGGGATCTGTCACTGGACAAAATACAACACCGTTTTTTTTTAAATTGGCATGTTTATCCTAGGTCGGTTCTCAAGTTGTGTATATTGTTAGAGTGTGCATTTGTTTTAAAATTCATTATGTCTTATTTTTATCTATTTACTAAACCTTTCTTTAAAAATTTACGCATATTGCTCCCGACGCAGTTGCGGATGTACTGTATTGCAAATTTACTTTCGATTTTATTTCAAAAATCGATCAAGTGCGATTTTACAAAAATAAACACTGGCATATTTAAACGATTTTACAGTAATTACAATGCAGTTAAGATCAAGGTCGTGTTTTATTACAGTTATTCATCATACAATGCATTCCTAATGTGATACGTTTAAACATGAAATATAAATACGTTATCTCAATTGTGTATTGAAACCTTGTTGTTGCGTTATATATGTGTTGACAATGTCGACGTCAGATATCTATGTTGCGTTATATATGTGTTGACAATGTCGACGTCAGATATCTATGTTGCGTTATATATGTGTTGACAATGACGGTGTCAGTTGTCTATGTTGCGTTATATATGTGTTGACAATTTCGTCGTCAGATATCTATGTTGCGTTATATATGTGTTGACAATGACGACGTCAGATATATATGTTGTGTTATATTTGTGTTGACAATGACGACGTCAGTTATCTATAGTGTGTTATATTTGTGTTGACAATGATGACGCCAGTTATCTATAGTGAGTTATATTTTTGTCGACAACGACGACGTCACTTGTCTATTGTGTGTTACATTTGATTTGACAATGACGACGCCAGTCATCTATGTGTTTTATATTTGAGTTGACAATGACGACGTCAGTTGTCTATGTTGTGTTAATTTGTGTTGACAATGACGACGTTAATTGTTTATGTTGTGTAATATTTGTGTTGACAATGACGACGCAAGTTGTCTATGTTGTGTCAATTTGTGTTGACAATGACGACGTTAATTGTCTATGTTGTGTAACATTTGTGTTGACAATGACGACGCCAGTTATCTATGCTGTGTTATATTTGAGTTGACAACGACGACGTCAGTTGTCTATGGTGTGTTGACAATGATGGCGTAAGTCATCTTTATTGTGTTATACTTGTATCGACAACGACGACGTCAATTGTCTATGTTGTATTGTATTTGTGTGACAATGACGACGTCAGTTGTCTATGTTGTGTTATATTTTTTTTGACAATGACGGCGTCAGTTGTATATGGTGTTATATTTGTGTGACAATGACGACGTGAGTTATCTATGCTGTGGTATATTTGTGTTGACAACGACGACGTCAGTTGCCTACTTATATATTCCCTCCTTAGTGAGACTTAAATGAGAACAAACTATTGACCCATCTGATTGACGCCGCTTCTAGATGTAAAGTAGGTTTTTGTACACTTTACCTGAAGACCTTACTATAAACATAGATATATCCGCGAGTTCTTAACTACGCGATTTCCCAATACAAATCATAAGATGGAGGTGTTTAACGCGCTGTCAAATGGTTAAACCTTACTTTGATCAGTAATGTATTAAACGATGATTCTTAAAACAACTGTGGGACTGATACAAAGGGGTAATTTACATGAAAAACTCTTCATATTTAATTTTAATGTTGTTCTTAAAAAGCTATACACCACTTAGGAATTAAAAAACAATTATAAATCACTATAATGAAAGGCAAATCTAAAGATAAAATCAATATAGCAGAGAGATAGATATCACATCTGTATAGTCATATATAAGTATGCCTTAGTAATATTACTTATATTTAAGAGAACCTCTTGCAATGTTTCAACGATATAATTGGATGACAAAGAAATATTTGAAGCTGATGGAGTACATCTATCATGTTCCCATGTTTTGATTTACAAGAGGTTTTACCAAAAAGTAGGAACATGATAATTTGTCATCTTCCCACTTTGTGGTAAAACCTCTGGTAAATCAAAAAGTGGGAACATGATACATCTGTCTAGGAAGGAATTCAGATAGTTGTGAATAATATCGAACTTGCGTTGTACTCCTTTCTGAATACTGTATTATAGATTTTTCCCAAATGTTAAGAATAAGGAATAAGCGATGTCATATTCCGGTGATGCTGCCCTAGCCCTGTGGCGATGGGTGGTAAATGCTCCCATTTATATATCATACCATACATTTGGTGGATTATGCAAGACAGGTGAATAGAGTACTTTAAAGTGACAAATTATATTCAGTTGTGTTGTATTGGGTGTGTTTATACTGAACTGAGCTGAAATATTGAACTGAGCTGAAATACTGAATTGAGCTGAAATATTGAACTGAGCTGAAATATTGAACTGAGCTGAAATATTGATTTATTTGTATAAGATAAACTTGAGGGTAGAATAAAGAAGTTGGTGTAATATCTGTTATTCCCAAAGGTAATAAACCGAGAAAATACATTAAAAAGAGGCCCATGGTCCTTAACTGTCACCTGAGTATGCACATTGTTTGGACTTTAGAAATCATTTTGCCAACTGTTTGCTTTTTATAATTCATAATAGATGATGGATATATTGATTTAACTATATACTATATTGCATTATACAATACTGACGAGTTTCAATCCTTTTTATAGGATAGTAAGTTTAATCATATATGATTGAGATGTGATTTTGGTGTATCCGGATTAGATACACAAAAATAAAAAAAAACCATCAATCACTTGTTGTGCCTTACCGACAAATATGTTCACGAATTTTACAATTATGGTCAAGCGTTTTGCCCTCTCTAATCATGGATTCAGTTTGATAAAGAGGCAGTACCCATGCTCTCAGGGTAATGAATATTACAATACTATTACAGGGCTTCATGCTCTGTCTAACTATACATTTATCTTTCCTTTAAGGTATGCAGGAGGTGAAATTGAGACTTTTGAAGATTTGGCTATTGTTACTATATAGTAAATTAGGCCCTTCCCTAGGGGCAGAACTCATGCCCTTATGGTATTGAATTTTGCAATTTTTGTAGGGGGCTTCATTTTCTATCTAACCACGTATTCAATTTTCCTGTAAAATTTGCAGGAGTTGAGAAGGTTTTTGAAGATTTGGCTATTTTTACAATAAAGTAAATTTAGCCATGCCCTAGAGGCAGGACCCATGCCCTTAGGGTCATGAATTTTGCAATTTTGGTAGAGCATCTCTAAGACCATACAACCATATAAAGCATTTGTTTCAGTAAGATAACCCAGTAGAGAAGAATATTTTTTTTTAAATTACACTATTTTCATGGTTTTTACCCCATTCCTAGGGCTCCTTCATTTTCAATTTTCATACCCCTTTAGGTATTGATGCTAGTCACTATGTTTGGTTGAAATTGACCCAGTGTTTCTTGGGGAAAAAGCTGGAAATGTGAAAAAGTTAACGTACGATGGACGTCGCACGACGCCAGACAAAACACGATTGCAATAGGTTACTACGAGCTTTGCTCAGGTGACCTAAAATAGAGACCTATATCTTCATAAAGGGGAAGAAGGACACGTGGTCACGTGACCAGAATGTCAATATAGTAATATAAACTGGAACTGATGTTGGCAATCAAACAAAAATGACAGACGACACACAAATCTGTCTGCTAAAGACATAAATTGAATGGTGAATTCGCATCAAGATGTAAATAAGTTGTTCTTTGCGACAAAATTAATTTAACAGTTATGAGTTTTTGTGTCAGCTATGAAACACAGCTTTAGGAATTTTATTTTTAATGGTCGACTTTGAAAAATCCTTAATACTGTATCTTTGAATTTTAAAAAAAAACATTCTAAATATTTTCAAATTTTGAAAAAACATTCAACGTTGGAAAAATATTTTTTTTTTTCACAAATTTTAAATTATGTATATTACAAAATAGCTTTACGTCTCCTTACTTTAAAATAGAGCGTGGCCGCAGGCAAGGTGACCCAGTTTCTTCTTATATATTATTTTTATGTGTTGAAATTATGGCAGCAATGTTCAGAAAACAACAGGATTATCAAGGGTATAACTATAAACATAATGATGATACAGCAATATTACTTGGTGGAAGTAAAATTTCTCTGAATTCGTCATTGTAACGTATTGACCAATTTTCCAAATGTGTTGGTCTGATTACCATATTAAGACAATCTGTATAAAATAGGCTCTTTGTTAGATAATGACGTTGTTATAAATGATGATTATAATCCACAGTGGTCACAGAATATCTTCATATTCCTTGGAATTAGTTTTTCTGTAAATCTTGATAGTATAATAGCATGGATTTATGAAACTAAAATTAAAGATATAGAAAACATTATAAAATGGTGGAATAGACGTCTTATAAGTACAGCAGGTAGAATATTCGTAGTAAAGTCTAAAACATTACCAAAACTTACTCTTTGTTTATAAATTTACCTAATCCAAATAGAGATATCACAAATCTAGAGACACTGTTAACATCATTTAAATTCAAAAATGTTTTCTAAAGCTAAGATAGTCATTTTTTACAGTGATTACTCTTAGACGGATTACGGCTATACTTTTAGAGATATTATTTGGCCTTGTATAATACCATTTTCTCTTTGGAAAATACACATAACATTAAAATTTGAGCTCAACTAATGAAGTCTAATTGACAGAAACGATATCGTCTTGAGCATTATAACTTTGGTAGTATGTTTATAATTTTTATAAATTTATTCGGAAAAACAAAACTGATCAAATTTCTATGAAACATTTGATACAAGATTATGCAAGGTGGGGGCATTGAATCTTTCCGGACACCTGGTCTTAACCCATTTGGGATTCGTAATCTCATGTTGAGACTATATGCACATCTAATTTGTTGTGTTATAAAAGACTTGAATTTTACTTGTATTAATTCTGTCATTAAAAGTTTGAAAATTACATAGATCCACCGAATAGTTCTGCATTTGACTGAATCGTCTTGGTACACTCTTTTATGTGACACATTACCAAACAGTTTCAAATATCATTTAAACTTTGATGCTTCCTACTTTATGCATTTACATTGAAAACAAATCATTCGAGTAGTTGACCAAAACTCGAAGGGGATTGGAAACGTGACCTGAATTTTTATCCTGAATCATTTTGGTGGTCTGTAGACCGTCAAAATAACCGGAAGTAGAATCTCCTTAGCAACGACGTAATACATGGTCGTGTAGTTCATATAAAAGTTGTTTGTTTATATCGAACGCAGCTTTGGACAAAATTTTCTTTTGTACGCAAAATAGACATATACAACAGAGTGTGGAATATCTTTCTTGTCCAAGACTGTGCTCATACTTTATTTTACTCCCAAAGGTTCAAAATAAAATAAAATAGATCATATATTGAAAATATACATATTTTAAAGTCGATTTCAAGACACTTCGCTGACAAGGAAACTTTTGTTTTCTGTGTGTATGTAAAGTGCTAATCTGAAACTTCATAATGTAAAAACATGTACTTTGCAAAAAAAACTTAATTTTCATTTCATTGGTGGGTATATAGGAACCTCTATCATATATAGTCCTTTCAGTAATTTAATAATTGAATGAATTTATGTAAATGTTGTTCATTAACAAAATTAAAAGTGTAATCTTATTTTTTACGATACTGGTTGTATAATGTGAATGTTGATGCGTGTATGTACCTGAACTGTTTTCTTTTTTTCTTACTTTCTTTCTTTGTATATGTTCCTATCCTATTTGTGTATATGTGTGTATGTCAAATACATGATATCACCGTACTCCCAAGCCAGGTGGAGTTGTAGGGGTTGATGTGAAAAAACGGGCCAATGCCATAATGAAATTAAAAAAACTCTTGAAAGGGGACTTCATATTGTTTAGTTCTCGTTCAGAATAAAACATTAATAACACGAGCGTGCCCTGGCATAACGTATTAGCTGTGAAATGAACACGCCATATGCTTCAGAAGACGGAGTATTACGGTAAAGTTCGTGGTATGGTAATTGAAATCGCCACGTTTGTTATAGAGGGGGTGTGTGTAGTATTATGGAGTTCCTGGCGCAGCCCTATTCCATGGGTGAATCCGACTACTAATCCTAGCGTGATCCGTGGATCGAATCGTACCTCGGAAGTCGACGAGTTCCGAGAACGGTAGACCTATCGATTTCTGAGAAACGCACACACACAAATCCCCCAAGTGCTAAAAATAGCTCTTCCACACCAGAGCACGACGAGTTTTGTTAAATACGTACAGTTAAGAGACATCGATGGTTATTTAATAGGACATTCTATTGATTTACACTTTGGTATCTGATGTTTTTATATTTAAATAGAAAAAATGAAAATGACTTAAAGAAAATGCTATGTATATAAAAGCATGAACATTCTGAATGGCATGAAACGTTTATTTAATACAGGTAAATGGGCTATAAGAAAATAACCGAAACCGTTTGGGATTATGTGAGAGGCACGTCGACTGAAGAGCAGATTAGAGAGACTGTTAGACGGAATCTACGTCAAACGTTGAAAACAGATCTTTCCAAAGGTGTTGCTGAGGTCGAACAAAAACGAAGGCAACGTCATAACGATACGTATGGTTCTAATCTCGAATTTGGCGATAGCTTCAAACATTTCTATACGAGTTATAAAAAAAGATGTTCACAATCATATACATCGAGCACATCTCAGAGCAATATTAGAGTATTTTAAAGACGATTTTTTCTCTAAAATTTCTAAAGAATTAAAAAAAGGTCCCATAAAAATCCAAATTCAAGTTGAACAGCGATTCAAGCGATCTATTTTAAACGCCGGCTCGCAACTCATAACGCAACTTCATAAAACTCGACAATATCCGATCTCAAGAGAAGACGAAATCGAAGACGCGTTTAAGCACATGATCGAAGAGTTAATAGATTCGCTCGAAAAAACCGTTCAGGCGGGTTCGGGATGGGTCATCTACGACGCGCAAATGATTTTTTTACCAAGTATAATTCGCCTTTAGGGTCCTCCTTTTTTAAGTTACCCAAGCAGATTGCGAATAAGAAGGCTGTTATAAATGTTCAAAACGAGGATCAGAGATGTTTTATGTATAGCGTATTGGCGTGTTTATATCACGACGCTATTAAACAAGATCATCATAGACCTAAAAAATATATACCGTTTACCGGGCTATACGACTTCAAGTGCATCGATTATCTGATTCAAATTCCCAAATTCGAAAATCGTAACGGACTTGCCGTTAACGTTCTCGGGTGGACGGAAAGTAGAGGGTTCTACCCTCATAACATATCGGAAAAATCTCGCGATAAAGAAATTAATTTATTGTTATTAGAAGGTCCAGAAAACAATTGGCATTACTCTTGGATTAAAAATACATCCAAACTATTTTCTTCTCAATCAAAACATAAAGAGAAATCATATCCTTGTCTTCGTTGTCTTAAAACTAGTATCGAGCGAGGATGTTTATAAAAAGCACGTGGTCGATTGTAGTGGTATTAACAACCCATCCATGAAACCCATCATGCCCGAGGAGGGTAACAACGTTCTCAAATTTAAGAATTACGCCAATAAATAGTCCGTGTATGCCACGATCTACGCGGATTTCGAGTGTATTATCTCGACGAAAAGGCCGGCGATAAAACGACGAAAACAGCCCACCATCAACCCTCGCGGTACTGTTATGTAGTCGTTTGGAGAACTAAGAAAGGTTTTTATAAGATCGAAGAACCCCGACTCTATCGCGGAGAAAATGTCGTGAAACATTTTCTAGAAAGTTTACGACGAGAAAAACAAAAGATGAACGACATTTTTTCTCAGAAAAAAGAGCTTTGTATGAACGACGAGGACAAGAAATAGTTCAAGGATTCTAAACGATGCTGGATCTGCGGAGAAACATTTTCGGGGAATGCCGGGGCGTGGTTTACTTTATGGATTCGGAGAAGGAAACTTTTAGAGGAAAAAGAATCGTTAGACGATCGTCACGACACCATAAAAACCTACCTCGACGAGATCATGGAACAAATCAAGGATAAGAAATTCGATCTCATAAAAGTCAGAGACCACTGTCACATTTCGGGGGAATTTCGAAGCGCGGCTCACAAAAAGTGTAATAGATTATTAAGAGTGGTAAAAAATAAAATCCCGATACCGGTCATCTTTCACAATCTTCGCGGTTACGACTCGCATTTAATATTATTGGAAATGGAATTGGGAGAGGGAGAACATATACGTTGCATTCCGACGAATAACGAAAAGTTTATCAGTTTTTCTATCGGACAATTGAGATTTATCGACAGTTTCCAATTCTTATCGTGTGGTTTGGAGACTTAAACTAAAAATCTAAACGATTATCCCATCACGAAATCTATATTCGAGGAGGCGTCGCTCTTAACGAGAAAAGGTGTCTATCCCTACGAATATATAAATTCTTTCGGTAGGTTTAGCGAAACTACTCTACCACCGAAGGAAGAATTTTACGGTAAATTATCGGATACTCTCATTTTCCAGAAAGAGTACAAACACGCACAAATCGTTTGGGATAAGTGCGGATGTAGAAATTTGTGGGATTATCACGATTTATATTTAAAATCGTATGTCGTCTTATTGGCCGACGTGTTCAAATAATTTCGCAACATTTCTTTAGAACATTACGGATTAGATCCGTGTCATTATTACACGGCTCCGGGTTTGGCTTGGGACGCGGCGCTGTTAACGTCCAAAGTCGAACTCGAGTTGTTGACCGACTACGACATGCATTTATTCGTCGAAAAGGGAATCAGAGGGGGGATCACTTACATTCCTCAACGTTATTCTAAAATGAACAATAAACATCTGAAAGAGAACGATCCCGATACATTCTCCAAGTACATCATGTATTTAGACGTCAACGCTCTCTATAGCGACGCCATGAGTCATCCCTTACAGTGTAAAAATTTTGTGTGGGTTAAGGAAGTACAAGACCCGTGTCGTTCACCCGAAAGAAAGGGTTACATGCTCGAAGTCGATCTCGAGTACCCGAAAGTATTACACGATGGGCACAACAATTATCCCCTGGCTCCGGAAACGTTAACGGTGAACAAGGACGATCTTTCCAATTATCACAAAACGTTGATGGAAGAGTACGAGATGCGCAATGCGGGCCCCAAAAAGCTCGTGCCCAATCTACGAGATAAAAAGGAATACGTCGTGCACTGCGAAACGTTAAAACTCTATCTCGAGTTTGGATTAAAATTAACCAAAGTTCATAAAATTTTACGATTCGACGAAGAGCCGTGGCTTTCGAGTTACATCGATAAAAACACTCGATTGCGTCAACGGGCTAAAAACGATTTCGAAAAGGATTTTTTCAAGCTCATGAATAATGACGTTTTCGGGAAGACCATGAAAAATAAACGGAATAGGATCGATCTGAAAATAGTTCGCGCGAGCGACGAGGATAGAAAAGTTCAAAAGATGACCGCCTCTCCGGCATTCGACGGTTGGACAACGATTAACGACAACATGGCATTCCTCCATTTAAAACGACCCGCGTAAAATTAGACAAACCCATTTACTGCGGAATGACGGTATTGGATTTATCGAAGAGACACATGTACGGTTGGTATTATACCCGTGTAAAGGCCAAATACGGAGATAAATGCAATTTACTCTATACCGATACCGATTCTCTTTTAGTTGAAGTTCAAACGGAAAACGTCTATAAAGACATGATCGAAGATGAAGAAGAATACGATTTCTCTAATTACCCCAACGATTTCTTCCCGGAACGCGTCAACAAAGATAAAAAGGTGATCGGTAAATCTAAAGACGAATGCGGAGGGAAACCCATCAAGGAGTTCGTCGGATTAAGACCTAAAATGTACGCCATTTTAATGGACGACGATAGCGTTTCCAAACCAGCAAAAGGCGTGAAACGATGCGTCTTGAAAAATACCGGGATCGATTTGTAATAATTTTGGAAACGTTTAACGTCTTTTATAAATTTTTTCGAAAGCATCGGTCACCTCTTTGCTGTCTTTGGTCGTCAAAAGTTCCGCTTCTTTGTATCGAGTACCCACACCGTTAACACGTATTTATACGTTTTCTTACCCACTATATCGTGCGGCAAAACAATAAATTGACCTGGTGAGTGTCGTTTTCTTGAACTAATTCTAATTGAGGTCTCACGATTTTTTTTGGGCGCGGGCAGATAGATTTGCCAAACGTCTTGTTTTTTGAGAAAATCGAAGGCTTCTTTTTCGCTCGCTTTAGCCGCTTTTGCTAATTTCTCGACGGCGATCTTTCCTTTCCAATATCCTCGCGGACTATAATAGATGCGTTTCATTCTTTCGTCCATTTTTTTAAAAATTACAAAACCTTTTTAATGTTCTTTGCCGCGTAAAACGCCAAACCCGTCCCCCACCAACACGAACACTAATTCTTTGTCTTTTTGCGATTCGCTCGGCGTGTAAAAATCGCTCAATGTCGGTTCCGGTGGCATGTGGTCTTCCCCCGTCACTTGAGAATACAATCTCGTGGCATCGTCGATCTGTTTAAACGTATACAACGCATGGTTTTCTTTTCTCAATCGTTCGTTTAAAAAATTTAATCGTTTCTGTCGTTCGCGATTCCATTTGTCGCGAGCGGCCGTTAATCGTTCCATGACTTCGTCGTGCCGTTTCTGTTCGTCGTAATTCGAAAATAAAAACTGAGATATAGAAAAGGCTAAGGCGTTTACGAGAGCACCACCTATCATCATCGCTATCGTTGCCATTTTTTAAATTACGTTTTTTTATTTCATGATATCCGCGGGGATGATACCCTTTTTCACCAACATGTCTTTCGTATAGGTCGACGGGCACACACTTATTTTCGGGACCTCGTTTTAAAAACCTAGATGTTATCATTTTAGTCCTTTTATCGAACTTTAATTTGGGGTTTTTATAACTAACGGTCCCACTCCCTTCGAATACTGATAATTGATCGGTATCTTGTGATATTTGATGGGTTTGTTACCCGAAAAAATTTTGCCCACACTTATTTTAGTTTCGTCAAAATTTCTTACTGTCACCGCTTCCATGCTTATATTTTAATGTTTTTCTTTATTCTTAATTCAAAAAGTGTTTATAAATTTATATCCCGTCGGTTGCTCCGTACATAAAATGAGTTTACTGTGTTTGTGCTGCGATAACGCGTCTTTGATGCGTCGTTTCTCCGATTCTTCGGGGATGACGTCGTTCTCGTCTAAACATTCGTTGAAGGAAAATTTATCTTTGGTGAAAAATAGACAACACCATTTAATTTGAAAACGAAGTCTTTGGAATTGTATCGTTGCGTTAAAATCCACACGCTTTGCTTCGCGTGACGACCGAAAAAGGCCAACATCGACAGAGCGTCCGCTTTCTTTTTTATGTCCTTCGTGGCCGAACAATCGCCGATGATGTACAACGTTCAGGTCACTTTATATTTTTCGTAATAATATCTCAACAAGTCTTGTAATCGTTCTTCACCCGTTTTAAGACGGGATTCACGATGATGATGCGTTCGTCTTTGGGATGTTTTAGATATTCGCCTATCCATTCGCGGGAACGATGCGCTCTATTAAAATCGATGGAAAGACATAATATGATGAAGCGATCGAAACATGTCTCATATTCGGTTTCCAAGAGATCGAGGACAAACTCCGTCTTGCCGCAACCGGTGACACCCACGATCATGGCGGGATGGGGTTCTTTGATAAACATTTTTAAAATACTTTATAATTTTTTAAGACATTACGCTCACGAAACGGCCTTCCGACATGTTAATCTGTCCGTCTTTGACAACGAAAATGTAAACGTCCAAAGGGTCGGTGTCGGTTTCGGGAATTCTCTAGATGCGAACGGAAACGCCTTCGCTGATGTTTTGAAGCTTACTGCCCGTGCCGTGGAAATGATTTTCCGGCGTCGTCCGCAAGTCTAACCAGAGGGCATAATGATCTTTGAGATATTTTCCTAGAGTCGTTTCACTCAACATGAGTTCTTTGGCGACAAATTCCGTGATAGTTTCGCGATTCAACGAGGCTAAGAAAAACTTTTGTAAATCCGATGGGTTTGGCCTTAAAACATTGAGATCGTCACTTTGTACTCCTTGATACACCATATTACGTCTCTCGATTTTAGGAATGTTAACGGGGTCAACATCGTCAGATTCAGCTCTTTGTTCGTTCCGATCTTGGCGTGTTCGGGGGCGACGACGATCTTGTTGTTATAATGATTCGAGTGATTCATGCTGAGGCGGAAATGGCATCATGTATGACTTGGGATAGATCACGAAATCGACCTTACTATTGGCAAATCGAAGCTTGCTCTCGTAGCAGGCGATATCGCTCGGCAAATCGACAAGACGATTGATGGCGTCTTCCATGTTAGACACAAATTGTTTTTGAGCGTCTAGAGACGTGGCCCCCGAACCGACAATGGAACTTCTCGTCTCCGCTTGAGCTCCCAACACGGCCCACGAATAGGTTCTGATCGACTCGTCTAATTGCGGAAGACCCGGATTGGTCAACCCGGTCGATCGATCCGACATAAACGTCGACCATTTGGTGAAGTAGGTGGCGAAAATGCTACCCTTGATCTTCCAATCGGTCTCGAAGGAGACGTTAAATTCGCGACATAGACGTAGATAAGCCGACAGGTCGACGTTATTCGTCGTCTGACTAAAATTCTTTTAAAACGCGTCTTATCTGATAGTAGACGTGGAAACGGAAAAACGCTCGTCTCATGAGGTTACTTTTATCCTCGAGTTGTTCGACTGAAACGCCGCATCCCGTGGTGGCGCACCACATCGCGAAATTCAGTTGATTTTGATCGGATGTTGATACCAACGGGCTAACATGTCGTAATACTTTTGCGTACCGTCCTCGAACGTATCGGCAACGGTATAATCTTTTCCCTTAAAGATATCTTCGAAGGACACGCGAAAATGGGTATCCCCCGAGACGTACAGGGCAAACGACGATAAATTTAAATGCTTCTTATTCGTAAACATTTTAAATGAAATAAATCATCACAAAAATCGGCGAACCCGTGAGATTAACCGACTATATAGACAACACGAACGGGAATTGGCGTGTCCGAGTAAAAAAAATCCACTTTTAGAACGGATTGTATAACATTAAACGCGACGTACAGATCGGCTACGGGAGAGTCTATCGTTTCAAGTATCTGCAGGTTCAGGCGGGACTATACACCATTCGAGATATAAAAAAAATCGTCTCGAAATACTTTGAAAAAATATACGTCAATAAAGCGACGTCCAAAGTTCGGATCGAGTTCAAAGATCCTCTTAATATACTGCAATTGCCCGAAGAATTCTAAAAGATGTTGGGGTTTACACAGCCGTGGGTTCCGCCATCGTATCGGACAGGGCCATCGATATGACGCCCTTAAAGACGATTAGCGTGTGTTCTAGCATCGCCGACGATTACGTCGTTAACGGACAGCCTTCGAACCGCTCGTGCACCTTCCGTGTCCGGACGTAAAATTTAGCGAATTGTATCACGCCACGTTCGATGCCGACTTCCTCGACTTAAAACGGGGACCGAAGTGAGACTAGATCTCTACGACGAATTGGGAGAACGGATTGATATCCACGGTTTCGACATTCACGTCTTATTAGAATTTAAAAAAAAATAATAATATAAAATGGCGAGATCGGGATGGCTTTACGAGGATTTAGAAAACGAGGCGTTAAAAGAAGATATTTTGGAAGAGATTAATGGAGACATGAACCAGATGATGAAGACTCGAATACCGATGAATACGTTTCAAGTCGACGTCAAAGACGGAAAAGTGAAGTCGCACGGATTTCCCGTGCCCGTACGGACATCTCATCCGACTCGCGTTGTTGGGAGACATCGACGTGACGCTCATCGTCAACGACTTCGAAAAAAAATTGTTTTCGACCAAAAACGGAAAAGTGTCCCTCGTCAATCCACCGATAGATTTAAAAAGCGGAGACGTCATCATCTTTTCGTTCAATAAAAGCTCTAAAACGGCGGGAACATTACGGGATTAATCGCGGTAGCGGTATAAAAAAATAACTCTATAAAGAAATGAGTAAAAACCTATATCCACCGTTGCCCGTAGAAGAGGGCTATTCCGCTCAGACCTATCGTTTACAGAGGATAAGCGAGGTAGAACAGACGTTACGAAAGGAAATCGAGACGAGAAGCGGCGTTTACAAAAAATATAAACGAACGGCGACGGCCGGCGAAGGCATCGATGCGGCTCTGGTGACCGCGGGCGTCGTGACTGCGGGGGTCAGATTCGCGGTCCCCATCGCGTTGCCCATTCAGATCGTGGGTCTCGTCGTGGGAGGCATCGGACTGGCGATGAAAGGGGTCTGAAAATACTTGACGATCAAATCCAACAAACGTCTGAAAATAAAAATGTTGGCCGAGAGTAAATTAAATTCCATTACCGATCTGGTGAGTAAATCTCTACAAGACGGTAAAATCAGCGACGACGAATTTTCTCAAGTGTGTAAGGAATTGGAACACTATAGAACAATGAAAAAGACCGTCGTTAGACCGTGGAAAACGTCGTCAAAGAAAAAACGACGACGATTTACGGAAACAATTGAAACAATTGTTAGGGGAGAAAGACAAACTCGTTTCAAAGTAAGGCTTCTCTGTTCGTTGGACGTTTAATACATATTTTTTATAGATATAAATTAGTACTTTCGGGGTCTCCCGCGGTTTTGAGGGGGACCTCTACGAGCGATATAACGATAGTGATGTCGCTGTCACTCTCCTTCGTCGCACGAAAGACATATACTACACTTATTGTTTCTCGCTGATACCTTTTCGCACGATTCGCAAACTTCATCGTGTGAACTCCGCGAGCATTCACGTATTTATGATGGCTAGAACAAAAGATCGAATTGGGAACGACCTTCTTAGAACAAAGACCGCGACCCTTCATTTTGGACATGCAACACGTTATTTCGTCCCCGGGTATTTCGATTAACAATTGCTTGGTTCCGCATTTACTAAACATTTTATCTAATAAAATGAGCATCTTTATAAATTAATAAAACTTTTTTAAGTCATTGTATCAATTTTTATCACAATTTTTATAAATCCATTTGTATAACCATTTCTTCGAAGCTTTTAAACTTCTTCATGCTGTCAATGTTATCTAAAAACATTTTTAATGGGAATTCTCAGCCTTCCATCCGTATACCATTCTTTATGTTTCATCTTAGCAAAACCTTTTAAAAAAATATTTTTTAATATGCGATATAATTCCCGTTTGACTTGCTCTACCATCCATTTTTCGTGATCAACACACATTTTTATAAACCATTCGTCTCCCACGAGTCTTTCAAACCCTTCAAAAAAAATTAATATGTCTTTCAACGAATTTTTCTTTCGATCCATCGTCAAACCATAGGCTATGCTTTACCTTAGCAACGCCCATAAGAAGATCTTTTTCCAGAACGCGACGTAGATTCTGTTTGACTTGCTCTTCCGTATTCATGCTTTTTATATATATATATATAGCATTTTTCTTTAAGCCAACTTTTCTATTTAAACTATTAAATAACCATCGATGTCTCTTACCTGTACGCTTTTAACAAAACTCGTCGCGCTGTAGTGGGGAAGCGTTATGTTTAGCACTTGGGGTTTCTCGGAAATCGATGGGTCTACCGCTTCTCGGAACTCGTTGAATTCCGAGGTACGATTTAGTGATCGGATTCACCCATGGAATGGGGCTGCGCGAGGAACTCCATAATGCTACACACAAGGGAGGTATGAAATTGACCGTCCCTCCCAATGGACAGGTGTTAATTTAGCTAAAATTAGCCACAATCACAAAAACACTTATCTAAATTGGGGAAATATCCCCTTCAGAGGCCACTTTATTATTTTGTTTCTGACAAAATTTGAAGAATGTCGATACCCGATACCAAATATCAAATATCACAAAATTTATCAGTAAGTAGTTTGCAATTTGATATGTTCATATGTTGAAAACGCCCCGCTAATAATAGAAACAACAGATAATTTTAGGATAAAAGATCTCTTCTCAACTTATTTGATAAAAATAAACTATTTCTCTGTCTGTTATTGTTCTCGAGATAATAGCTAAAATAAAACAAAATAATACAAAATACTTATGGAAATATCCCCACAAGAGACAACTAACAATTGAAGTCCTGACAAAGATCATTTCGTGCTGTACATTGTGTCTTCACACACTTATCTCAGTCTAGTGCTATGATACTTTTGACATGTTAAACTTACTATTTCAACAACATTTAATTAAACACGCTTTATAAAGTATTAAATGTGTATACAAACCTTGTTGAATTTTTGTGTTGACACTGGTCGGCAATCTTCTGATGATATATTCCCTCTTTAGGAAAATGCAATGATCCCTCTCATATTTCGTATAAATCATGCACAGAAATTATTTGAGTTACCAGCAGCCAGTACTCTGTGGAATACACACTTACTGATGATGGCACAGAGATCCTAATTACCTGTAAACGAATAATCAAAACGTTTGAAATTTTATCCACATAAATAGGTATTTTGCTAATAACGACATTAAACAAACTTGGGCTTCTTTGGCCGAGTTGTCATAGCATCGAGCTTTGAACCGTGAACCAGGTTCTATCCTCCACCAATAAAAATCCACCATATAACTGCAAAATTGTTGTGTGACGTAATTCACTACTTAAAATCAAATCAATACCTAACCTTTTCATCATTGTTATCAGAGTTATTGTGTATTTCACGTCTAAAACTGTTTGGAAATCGGTTAGATATAATTTAAAGGTGCGTTGTAGTACAATTGTTCGCCGAAAATGCTTGGTTTATTTCGATACTGCAAATATACAGAATAGTTCATTTGTCATTGAGCTCTAGATCAGATTACAAACCTAAGTCATTTCTTAACATTGGAATTCAAATAAAATTAATACTTGTATTACTGATATAAAAACAAAGACGAGGTCTGATGGGCCTTGACAGTCACTTGAACAGAACATAATTGACTCCCCATGAGCTGACATGATAATTACTGTATGCTAAACATTTTTGCTTCTTTCACTTTTACTCTAGCTATTATATTGTTCAAGATAATGTAAAAAAAAACATCCAAAAACATGAAAATTCCACTTAAAAGGGAAATAACTTCCATAAGGGGTGACTCGACAGTTTCAGCCTGATTGACTTTTTTGTAGATCTTTGCGCGTGCTAAACATTTTTGTTTCTTTCACTTTTACTCTTGCTATTATATTTTTCAAGATAATGTCAAAAACATTCAAAAAACATAAAAAAGAATAAAAGGGGAAATAACGCCAATAAGGGGTTACCTTGCAATTACAGCCTCTTGACTTTTTTGTAGATCTTTGCGTGCTGAACATTTTTGCTTCTTTCACTTTTACTTTAGCTATTATATTTTTCAAGATAATGTCAAAAAACATCCAAAAACATGAAAAATTCATAAAAGGGGAAATATCTCCCATAACAGTTGACATGACAGGTTCGGCCTAATTGATTTTTTTGTAGATCTTTGTTCGCTGCACATTTTTGCTTCCTTTACTTTTACTTTAGCTATTAGATTTTTCAGAATAATGCCAAAAAAAAATAAAAAATAAAAAAAAATAAAAATAAAATAAAAAAAAAAAAAACATAATAGGGGAAATAACTCCCATAAGAGGTGACCCGACAATTTTTGCCTATTTGACTTTTTTGTAGATCTTTGCGTGCTAAACATTTTTGCATCTTTCACTTTTACTCTAGCTTTCATGCTTTTCAAGATAATATTAAAAACATCCAAAAAGCATGAAAAATCCACAAAAAGAGGAAATAACTCACATAAGGCCGGACCAGACAATTTCCACTTAAATGAAATATTTGTACATTTTTGCAACCCGTTTATTTTACAGTAACGGTTTTTTCTCCACCATAAATAATTTTGGAGATACATGTTTTAAATAATAAAAAAACGCCGATGCATTCTTTCTATGTTTGGCCCTATCCCCTTTTTATCCACAAGGGTAATCCGGCTTAACGTGGTTGTACTTTCTGTCAAGTTTGGTTCAAAATGAAACAATGGTTCTGGAGAAGTAGTCAAAAATGTTGAAAATTTACACAAAAAGAACATACATTCCGGTTACTTTGGTGTCTGTGACCTTGACCTTTAACCCATGACTTTGAAATTTTATCAAAATGATCATTAGATAATTCCTAACAACTTTCTCATGATCTTTGTATACAAAAAGTTGATCAGTTTGGAGTTATTAAACAATTTATTGTACAACTGCATCCTGCATTACTTAAGCGCCCCTAGTGGCTCGTGTATCAACAGATTTCATTTTATTAGCAACATTTGTAGATATTGACTTAACAGTCATGCATACAAAATTTGAAAGTCATGTGATCATTGGTTCATTAGACGATTTTTAAAGTTGTACCAAGTTTTGGTCCTTTTGGACCCATTTTAGAGTCCCTATGGCAGCTATTCCGTTTTTATTCGCAAACGTAATGCGGCTTGATACATGCAAAGTTTGGTGTTAATTGGTCCTCTGGTTCTTGAGAAGAAGTCGAAAATGTGTAAATTTTAACGACGGACGACGACAGACAAAAGACGATCACAATAGGTCACCATGAACCTTTGACTCAGGTGACCTAAATGCCAAATGCCTGTAGCATACCGAATTATGGATCTACCCTAACAGTAAAATGTATTGTCAATTTATAGGCAAGGTGAAGTGATAGAAATGATCACAAGAAGTTAACCTACCATACAATCCAACGATCAATAAACATATGTATAATTCTGTCTATTCTTAGAATAATAATGATATTACTCAATTTTCAGTTTGTTCAAAAACATTTTAACTTCTAAAATAAGCACACAGGGATATACATACGTCGTAACAGTACCCAGAATAGGCCAGTCCTGTTTGTTGTCTATTTTCTTAAATGTACCAGGAGGTATCTAAGTTGGGTCTATTTCAGCTCTGTGCAGAATAATCTGGAAAAACAAAACTTTGTTTCGAAAAAATGATGAAATAATTTATTTATATGCAGGGATTTCCACGACCTGCTTTATGATGATGCTGCGCCATTGTTAAATTTCCAAGCGCTTTCGTTAAATCAACAATCGTCATCCTAATATACAATGTACTAAAGTGTAGCCTTAACAAATTTGTTATCATTTTCGATGTTATTCAATTTCATACAAGCTTATTTAGAATTATTATATAGATTAATTAATTCCATGTGATATATAAAAACAGTTCTGTCAGAAGTCAACAACCGACAAAATCTGTTGGCAATTTTCATAAAAATTCCTATGTTTAACGATGCCGAACAAGAAATATAAAAAATCAAGCACACACGCCACGCTTTATACTTAGACATTTTACTTACTGCAGGCACAGACGTGAATTTTAGCAATATAAAAAATTTCAG